>WBMZ01017080.1:0-22833 GCA_013400975.1 Atrichornis clamosus | reverse complement strand
TCCCGCCCTACCCTTGGCCCCGGCGCGGGACCCCCTGAGGTCACTTCCGGACCGGGCCGGAAGCGGCGGGCTCGCGGTCGCGTTTGAACCGTGCAGGGTCGCGCGGTTGCTCCGGCCCCGGGGCCGCGACCCCCCGGAACTTCCCTTTAACCTCCCCCAACCACCCGAACCCCTCCGGAGCTCCCCCCGGAACTCCCTCCGAAACCTTCTCCCTCCGGTACTGCCATGCCCATCCGCGCCCACTGCACCATCTGCTCCGACTTCTTCGATAACGAGCGGGACGTGGCCGCCGTGCCGTGCGGGCACACCTTCCACCGGGCCTGGTGAGCGCCGGGCCGAGTGGGGGCTCGGGGCGGGTGGGGACTCGGGCCGTGGGGTGTCAGCCACGGGCTCTGAGGAGTTCACGGAGCTGCCGCTGCACTCCGGGCGGTGCTGATTAAACGTTTGAACGGGCTGTCCCCGGAGGTGGTGGAAACACCATCCCTGGAGGTGTTCAAGGAAAGAGTGTATGTGGCACTTGGCCTGGTGGTGATCGTTCATAGCTTGGACTCGATGCTCTCGGGTCTTTTCAAACCTAATTGATTCTGTGATTCTGTAACTCCGCTGCCTGCGGGCTCCCTTCTCCGGAAGAGCCGGTGTCGGCAGGTTACTCCTACACAGGGTGTTTGTCTGGAGAGAGTGGTGTTGGATTATGCTGAAGCCTCCCTGGCAGTTCCATGCTTTTCTGGAACCGTATTGCAAGTGTCTGTGTTGAAGGGAAATAGTTCTTCTGAGGAAATAAACTTTGTGTGTGAGGAGAGGGTGGGCATTTGCTTTCCTGACTAACGAGCTTGGAGAGGGACCACGGGTGTGATTGTCACTTCTCACCCAGCAGTGCTGCTCGGGCCTGCTCTCCTCCAGCAGCCAGGGGAGCAGGGAGAGCTTCCAAAGGTAACCTGCCAGCTCCAAATCGTTACCCTGCTCCTAAAATAAACCTTTGCAGTGTGACGTTATGGCTTGGTTGCAAAATGCATTAGTGGCTCTCCTGGGGAGCCCGGCAGGCCTGCATTCATTATCTCAGAGCAGAGCCCAGCCCGGTCCCCCTTGCTCCATAGATCCATGTTCAGCAGCACCCCTTGGAGCTGACTGAGCTGGGATCTCAGCTGTCTCATCCTGATAGAGCAGCTCTTGTGCCACGCCGTGTGCGGATCCGCTCACTCCCGCAAAGGTGCAGTTGTTCAAAGCCAGTCTCCCAGAGAGATCTGAGCTCTGTAAAAGCTCTGCCCTGTTAAAGATAAACTCACATGCTAAATTCAGCCGGGAATTGTCTTGGAGATGCGGGTGGAGCGTGCATGTGGAACACAGCGTTCCTGTCGGCCACACTGCTGGACTGAAGGTTTGTGGTTCTGCTTTACTGTGTGATGAGGAATCACATCCTGCTGTCTCCTGAGGAGCTGATGGTGGCCCCTGGAAGCAGCACTCTTGGGTTTAAAGGATTTACTGTATGTTTTCCTTTTCTTTCTCAGCCTCATCCAGTGGTTTGACACTGCACCGAGCCGGACATGCCCGCAGTGCAGAATCCAGGTAAAGCCATCCCCTCTGCACACCCGTGGCATGGTGCTCTGCAATGGCACTGAGGAGCTGTGGTCTGGGGTGATGCCAGGAAAAGGCTCACTGTAGGAAGCAGAGGGACTTTCTGTCACTTTGGACTCCCCAAAGGCTGAGAGGGTGAACTCCCCTCCACAGTCCTTCTGGTTGGAGTGGGCTGAGAGTGCCCTGCCACTGTCTGCACTGCAGCTCCTTTAGAAGGGGGCTCTGGGTTTTCACAGCTTTTACTTAAGCTGGGTAAGTATTGGTATGATGGCAGAAAGGGCTGCAAGAGCTTGACAGGACTTATTTTTCTGGACTGCCCAGCCCACTGTTGTCAGGTGAACAGCACTTTCTGCTGCACGTGAGCCTTACAACACCTCCTGGCTTTGCAGCACTCAACCTTCCCTTGAGAAAAGCAAAGGCTGGGGTGGGAAGGAAGGATGTGCTCTGCTTCCAAGATGGGAAGCTGAGGTTTGGGTTTCCAGTGGCTTAAGTGGAATGTGAACTTCTTTGAAGTCCCTTGTGTCACCAGCCTTCATGCCACCGGTAGGTCTTGGCGCATAGCAGCTGCAGGAGATGTTTCCTTGCTCTCGGATGTAAATTTTTAGCCAGCTGCAGCTTGGGTTTATTCTGTGTTCGTGCTTCTTTCCTTTTCTCAAGGTCTTGGCCCTTGTTCTTTCCCTGACTTGTTGATTCCCTCTGTTCTTCTCTGCCTCTTACATCTCTGGGTTACCATGGAGTTATCGCGAAATAACATCTTATGTGGCAGTAACCATGCAATTAGCTGGTGTCATGACTGTATATAATACTTAAAACACAAAGCTGTAACTGCATGGGGGAGGTGTGGAGAGCTATCAAATTCAATTACGGCACCTTCTGCCTGCAGAAAGCAGCACGTACTTCTGTCTTAGGATTTGGCATCATGTTAGCTCAGCATCAGCTGCTTGGGCCTGAGCTGCCAGAGAACAGACTGCGCTCGATTCAGAAATGTCTGAATCTTTCTGCTGCGGCTCAGGAGCTTGGCTGGAGTCACACTCCCAAAAACTGAGTGGGGGGTCTACTGCTGTGCTGTTGAGCCAAAGCAGAGCATCGGCACTAATGGTGTCAAACACGTGATCTGATTTGCCTTTCATGGCCTTGTCACAAGATGGTACCTTCTCACCCTCCATCTGTCTTCCATATCCGTTGTTTCCATATTTGTGCCCATCAACCTCCTCTTCTGTCTCCTGTGTTTAGGTCAGCAAAAGACACATCATCAATAAGCTGTTTTTTGATGTTGCCCTGGAGGAGCAGGCAGCACCGGATGCTGAGACCTTGCAGGTAACTAGACTGGGGGGTTATTTCGTCATGTGGTTAATCAGCCTCTTGGAAGTGTGGCCTGGGCTGCTGGTACTCTGCCAGCAGGTGCTTTCTTGTTTCTAACCTGAAGCAAATCAATCTCTGTGGTGATTTAGCATTCCCCCTGACCAAATCCCATCTGGTGACTCGAGAAGTCTCCTCTGCTTTACTGCTCTTCCTTCTGGCTCTCACCTTACCTGGAAATCTCCTAAAGCAGCATCACATTGAACTACTGCTTCTCCCTTGGGAATGAGGGTACAGAGCTGTTCCAGAAGGCAGGAGAATGGAAATCCCAGACTCAGTGAACTGCTGCTGGGGTCTGTGGCTGGGTTGCATGTGAGCCCTGTGAACCCCTCTGGAAAGTATGGGCTGTTGAAGGAAGTGCCCCCTCCTCCCTTCTGTGCAAGGAGGTTGTTTGCACAGATTGAACGATCTGGAGCAGGGTGGTGATAAAGTCATGATTCCCCCAAAGAGATTAGAAAAGTGACCTCCTGAAGCCACAGCAGCAGCAGTGGACGGTGCTGAGGCTGAGTTCTGGTGGGATTCTGGCTGGAGCTGGGATGCTGGGTGGTGTTCTCCAAGTGCCACCCTTGCGTGTGGAGAACTGGGGGTGAGTAGGGATAAACACAGAGTGGCTGTTCCATGTTCTCGTTGGTATAGTGTGGATGAAACATGATTCCTTCTGTCTTGGAATTATCTGTTCCAAAAAAAAGGTGGCTGTTTGACCTTAGTATAATGGGACGCTTGTACCCTCTTGTGTTTAGAAGCAGCATGTGCAGCAATTACCATAATTAGCAGTTGCCATGACAATTCTATATGTACATCGTATGTCTTTAAAATAAAGCCAGCCAGACTATAATGTCAGTAGCACTGTCTTTCCCCAAGACTGCCAATAAGGAAACTGAAGGCCAAAGCGTGCTGAGGAAATGGAGGAGCATCTCTGGGCAGTGGGAGCCGCGTGCCCTCGGAGCGGATAAACATCACCTTTCGTACATATTCAGATCTGTTCTCACAAGTGTAATTAGATGAGTGACTCGGAAATGGGTTGACTGGAGAGAATTGCCCTAGAAAATCTTTCTTTTCCTTCTCACCCCCACCCCAGGATCCAAAATGGGTTCCCCCAGCCTTCTGCTCCAGGCAGGCTGTGCAAAACTGCTCCCTTGCTCAAGGACAGGACTGTGGAGCTGCTCCTCCACAACAAGCTTGATGGTGACTCCTCCTGCTCCTATAAATCTTGTGTGTGTCTGTCAGAGCAACATCTAGCCCCAAGTGTACAGCCTGCTTAATGAGGGCACTGAGGTCACCAACGGAAAGAACCAAATATTTTTCTGTGTAAATCAGCATCATTAGCTTGTGTGGGTATTCACTGCTGTGTGTGCTGATTCAGGTTGCTGCTGGGTTTGTCACCAAGTCCGTGTGGTGTGCTGCCTCATTCATGGAGGACATGGAGTACCTTAAGAACATGGATGCCTTGCTCACCATGGCTGAGGGACTAATGTCCATCTAGACTGGAGCTCTCTCTGTAATGGGGTATCTTATTCTGGCCAGACAGCAGTTCAGCAAAGCAAGCATATGATGGGCCAAGCCCAGGCTCTTCAGAGGCTGAGATAAGAATTGGTGGCATCCTTACCCAGGTGCAATTTCACCTAAGGGAAAAAAATCCCACATCCAAGGTTTGCGATGAACCACTGCCTGGCCCTCCAGGAGCCTGGGAATAGAGTGGTGTTCATCTCTATAATCAACTGGAGCTGTATCTGTGCAGCCCACAGCTGTCCTGGAATGAACATTTGGCCTCCTGCCTTGAAAAGGATGTGCTAGAAAGCAGGATGTGTAGCTGTGGTCTGCTTATCATCTTGGGGAGATAAGCTTGGGATTCTCTTCTGAGGACCAATCCTAGGCACCCAGGGAAGTGATCGGAAGAGCTCCCGCGTGATCTGAAACCCCTTGCTGTTGTTGCAGAATTAGCCAAATTATCTTTTGAATAGCAATTGTCATTGGTGCTGTTCCTCACCTTTGCTTCTACTCTGAAAAGTATATGATCAAAAGAGTGGGGCTGGTTTGTTTCCCACCCCCAGGCATAGATTTCACCAGAAACACTGGAGGGAACCTGGATCCCTGGAGTAGCTGCAGACCACAGACTGAATGCCCAGGTGCTGAACCTGGATTTAAACTATATTGATCTTAAAGGTGGTGCTTAGTGAGTAGAACAGTCTCCAAGTGGCTGCTCCCAGAGCAGGAAAAGGGTGAATTTTGGGGTCTAACACCTCAGTGAGTCTGTCAAGAGTTTCTTGTGATCTGGGGAGTAGAGAGTTGTTCTTCCAAAAGAGACTTCAGCTTGGTGAAGAGGAGGCGGGGGGAGGATTGCTGCCTCTAAACCTGCTGGGGAGGGTAGAAACCTGGGAGGACAGCTGTCTGTTTGTGGTCAGGATAGACTCGTTTGATCTTGGGAAAATGTGGTTGTGTAGCTCGGCCTGGCAGAGAGAAGGGAGCTTCTCAGAGGAGAGAAAATTGGGAGCAGCCTTTAGGAGCTGTGGCGAAGGATGAAGGATTTCAGATTAAATTGATGAATGAGGTAATGTTACATAGCTGCCTGCAGTAGCCCCGGATTTCTTTGCTATCATGATAATTAGCACATCACTAATCGTTCCTGAATAGGACTCTGAGGAAGCTACTTCAGAATAGTTCCTGCAGCAGAGTTAATTCCACATTAGCCCTCCAGCAGTTGTGCCCCTCAGGGCAAATACAAGTCAGCTCTGCTAGGCTTTGCATTTAGTCCCTTCTGCTTGCCAAGCTTTACATCCCTTATTCTCTTTCCTGCCTTGATTGTCACTAGCAGAGCTTCGCTTCGGTCCGGTCAGAGCCGTGGTCACTGCTGGTGCTATTCTCGGCTCAGATTTGCATGTAGCATTCCGGGTTGCACAGATTTGTGTGCCTGTGTTGGCATTTTATTGTGGTTTTATTCCACTGCAGTTCCTGCCTGACTTGTTATGTGCTTTCCTCTGCAGTTCTCTAACACAGCTTTTTAAGTCATTCTATGTTGACTCTTTCCTGCATATATTTATCTCTCTAGGTTGTTTTTTTTTTAAATATACATATATATATATAAATAGCCTCTCTTTGTAACCTCTCTACATTTCCTTTGGCTATTCGCCCAGCGTTAAGTTATATCCCTTCATTATCTCTAATTTAAACTACAGGGCATTTGCTGCCTCTTTCTGATCGTTGATGAAGGCGTTAGAAATACTTGATGTTCCTCAGACCCTTGTGGCATCCAGGAGACGTTGTGCACTCTCAGTTTGGTGTGGTATGGATTGGTTTCCCAGTGATCTGTTTCCAGCCATTCGATTGTTAGCTCATATCAGCATCCGGAACTGCAGAGACTTCAATGTCTGTCAGCAAGTTTGAGTGCATGCTTGGTTACCTTTTCAGGTGCTTGGACGTGCCCTCCTGTCTTCCACCTGCATCTGATTAAAGTTCACTTCAGTTTAAAGAACTCTCAGTAATCCAGTTAGTCTGGCAACATCCCTGCCTTATTGCCTTGTTTAGGTAAAACATTATAAAAATTGTTCCTGCCTGACTTCCTGTGTTTCCCTGAGAGCCTTCCAAAATTATTCAGCTAAAACAAGATGACTGACAGTGTGAGAAACACAAGGTTGACAAGGCTAAGACGAAGCTGCGATCCTCTCTTCTCCCCCTGCAGAATGCCAGTTGGAGGTGCTCTTTCCGTTCCTTGTGATAGTCCGGGCTTGCAACTCTGTGCTTGCTGTTTCCGTGTTCCTTCCTCAGCACCTGCCTGGTGCAAACATCCTGCTGAGAAACCCCTTGGGTGTTTTTAAGATCTGGGGAAAGCATCTCTGCAGGGCATTTCCTAACCAGGTTCTATGTGTTGTGTTTCAGAATGAACTGGACAAGGTGAAGGCTCAGCTCTCCATGAAAGGTGAGTTCCAGCCACCTGCAGGGGATCAGCAGCCCACAATCAGCAGGTCCTGGCCTCTACCTGTGGCAGGTGGCTTGCCCAGGCCTGAGGAACCTCTGTGCAGAGCCCACCCCTCTCTGAAGCCTAGGGCATGGTGCAGGGTGCAAACTGTTTTGCTGTAGCAATTTCTTCAGAGCTTTTTCTGACCTGAGAACACCTAAAGCTGTGCAGGAGCTTCTATGACAGAGCCCCAGCCCACAGCCTGGCCCAGCTCTGCTCTAGCTCAGGAGCTGTCAGTTTAGACACATAGATGCAATTTTGTTGCCCCCTTCCTAATCACAAGCCTGCAGAATTGCAGCACAGCTCTACCCCGAGCCGGCATGAAAGCAAAATCCTTGGTTTGTTCACTGGGAAGCTCACAGCTGCATATGGCGAAAGCTCATTCCCTCCAACAGATGAGAGGTTGAAAGTGGTGTCCAAAAGCAGCAGTGGGAGGGCTTTGGATTTGTTTGGCTGTTGCAGTGCCACATGTGTCGCGCGAAGAGCAGACGGAGTTCAGTGTGTGCGCACTTCCATCTTCCCATCTTTAATTTTAGAGGATGTTTGAGGGAGGCAGGAAAAGCAAAAGCCCTGGAGACTTGTCGATGGGTTTTAAGCATCGTCTGTAGGCAGCCTGTCATCAGAACATGAGTCATGAGCAGCAAAAGGAAAATGTCAGTCTAAGTGACAGAAATCCTAAAACATGCTAGCAGAAGGGGGAAAAAAAAAATGTTTAAAGAATGCTGGGGGCTCACCCACGCCCCGAGAGTTGTCTTTCCTCTGTGTTCCCCGCATGCACGAGACAGACATGAATAGCCAGTAGATTGAGGATTCGGTCCTTAGCCTGAGAGCAGAATTGGACGGTCTGCACGTCTCTATTCTGAGGCCTGTTCTCCTGCCAGCTTGGTTGAGTTTAGTGACTTGGTAGAGAGCCAGATCTTCTGGGGAAGGTGGCTGGGATTCTTGCTAGGATATTATCCAAGAAAAACTGCTTGAAGGCCTGCTAATCTTCTCAGCTTCTGGTGAGTAGAGGTTGGATTTGACATTCCCTGTCCCATTCTCTTTTCATATTGGAAATGCGAAGCTCCTTCCCACCTCCTGCCTCCTTTGCTGTGGGCACTCTGCTCTCTGCTGGTTCCTGTGTATAAGTTCTCCACATTAAGCTGTGCTCTGCTGTGTGTGCTGCAGAGGAGCTGTGGAACTGCCAGGCTCTGATCAGCTTGCAAATGGCTCAAGAGGTGCTGAGCTCCAAGCAGACCCAGTAGGAGCTGTGGGAGGCACTCTGAATGAGCTGAAAACTCATTTCTGCAGCACGGAGAGGTTTGACTCCTGCCATCTGCCTGTGGGCAGCTGGGAACGGAGGAGGGGGAAGCCCTAACTCTTTGGGTGGGTGTGGAGTCCCTGCAAATGCAGGGGAGCATTTGCAGGCACTGCCTCTGGTGAGAAAGGGTTATTCAGATCAATGGAGAAGTCACCTGCATGCTTCTGCTGGAACAAGTTCCTCTGTTGTTCCTGAGTCCCACATGGCTCTTTTACTTCCTGACCGAGCAGTGAAGCTGCACTGCAGGTCATGCTTCCACAGGATGTGGAGACAGAATTTGAAACTGAATTGCTTGCAAGGAGAACAAGGTTTTTGGAGAGGCACTCTTTGGCTCTCAACTGTTGCCGGGCTGGAGCCACAGGCGATATTAGCAAAGCCCGAAGATGCTGAGCTGAAGATTTTACCCTGCTCTCAGCAGGGTTTAGGTGGAGGGTTCCCTCATTACCCAACTGCTCCGAGCTTCCCAATGATGCTGGCTGTTCCCTGCATAGGTCTGTCAGCTCCTGATGGTGCTTGTTGCTTTGTGAGCTGCTCTTCCCTTGTCTCAACAAAACAAATTGAAATCTGGTGATATTTTCCACCACCTCTCTGGTGGTCAGAGGCATATGCTTTGCTCCCAGATTGCCTGGGGGAGGGTCAGCAGAACTTAAAGGTTTCGTAACCTGCAAAAGTGGGCACTTGGGGAATCTACTTAAGCTGTCATGTCCTGCAAAGTCCTCAGTGTCACTGCCTCTTGCACTTCGATGTAGGTGCTGTGGTTGGTGAGCAGTGTGGTGGACCACTGCATACAGCTGCTCAATAACCCCTGAAGGGGTTCCTGGCACATAAGGTTCCGTGTGGAGAGGATAGGCTCAGAACTCTGTTCTGCAGCTCTATGACAGCTTGGTGTAACTTGAGAGGAATGATTTCCTTGTGCAAGCCTGGCTTTGAGAAAACGCAAGAGTTAAGATACATCATCTTAATGCTAGCAGGGCTGGCACTGGAAAGCTATTAAAGGGAATTTTTTATCTTTAGTAAAGAAATCTTGAAGCCTGCTGGCACTGAGAGAAGCAATTGCTCAATACAGACCCTGGTGCAGACAGCACTTAGAGAAATGGCTCTCTCCAGGAATGGCCAAATCCTGGCAGCCTGGAGCTGAGCCTGCAAGCAGTCTGTGGGCTCCTGCAGCTGAAGTCTGGGTTACCAGGGCATGACCTTTTTGTTTCTTCTTTTATTTTCCAGAGAAAGAAAAGCGGGAATGCCAGGCTGTTGTGGATGGGCTGAGGGACACTCTGGATGTGCGCAATGCCACGATAGAGTCACTCCAGAAGATGCTGGGAGAGACAGAGATGCTGTGCTCCTCTCTCAAGGTACCCTTCCTGTCCCCCATCATACAGTTGGTGTTAGTTCTGTTGAAGATCTCTGCAGGTCCTGCTAATAAAGAGATTGTGCTGGTGGGATTTTGGGTTTGGTGTCTGGGTTTTCATTTTGGTTTGATTAATCGAAGCAAGTGCTGTTGCTGGACTCGAGGTCCTGAATGTGCTCTGCCCGGGGTGATTCAGAGGCATAAAAACCTACAGGCCTGTGTTTTGTGTACAGGTGGCTGTGTGCTCAAGGCAGAGGTGTCCCTGGTGGGGGAGGAAATGCCAGCCCAGCCTGGGGAATGTGACTGAGCCTTGCTAATGAAGTGGCGGTGCTGGTCATAAAGGTAGTAGCAGGAACCTAGTGTGGGAACTGGCCCCAGTGCCCCATTGCTGTAACATTGGCTCCCTGAGGTGGAATGTTCTTCTGAAATGGGTTTAGGCCAGGCAGGATTCAAGGAAAATTAGTTTCTTACTTTGATTGGGGGAGAAATCAAACTGAAAAATATGGAGGGGGAGTTGCAGGCTTCAGCTGAGTGGGATCTGATCCAGCTAACTCTCCTGTCTCTGTTCCGTTGCCAGGGCTTTGCTTCAGTTAGGTTAGTAATGTTGTGAAGTCCAGGGATCAAATATTCCTGTTGTGTTTCTGTGTGCAGTGACTCAGTGTGCAGTCATGTGTTGTGGGTAAACAGCAAGAGGAAGAGCGTAAGAGCAGGAGCAGCTTTTGTTGGGATGTCTTATAGCAGCTTTGACTTGGTGCTGGACTGGAGTGGGCAGTCTCTGCTGTGTGAAGGTGATGTGCCTGTCTCGAGAAGGTGGTGTGCAGGCAGGCAGGGTTGTGAGCTGCAGGCTGAAAAAAGTGGGTAGGGGACTACTGCACTTCCCAAACTCTCTGCCCCTTGGAGTGTGGGTCTGACCCAGTATCCTAAACTGCATTATGTTCCTTGACCTGCAAGGGCAAGTGGCCCACAGAGAGCTTATAGATGTGTCGTGGTGCTGTCTTGCTATATGCCACTTGCAGCTGGGCTCTTTTAGGAGGAACCATCCAGGAGGTCTACCTGACACTAGAAGGACAAACAGATCAAGGAATTAATGCCAGGCAGGCCTCACTGTAGGCCAGCACAACTGGTTTTGTCCAACCATGGGATTATATCCAATCTGCTTGGATGTAAAGGCAGCTTGGATCTTGGCCATGCCATAGATGCTGGTGTGATCCTTGATAGGTCAGTGGCAGGATGCTTCTGATGCTCCTTACTCCAGCAGAAATAATTATGACGGTGGAAGCTGGTACTTGCTGCTCACCTCAGCTTCTCAGTGCTTGGTTTTCCTGCCTTGACATCTCTGGAGGAGGCTCTGTGCTTATCTTCCCTGTTGTAAAACCCTCTCTGTGTGCTTAAGTCCCTTAAATGAAAGCTGGGCAGGGTAGAAGGATTAGGGACCTGAAGGTATCTTTTCTGTGGCATAGGGGGTTTCCCAGCTGAATGCCAAGCACTGTCTTAAACTGCATCATTAAAGATTAAAGCACTAAACTTCTGCAGTGAAAATACAAGCTTAACTTGCTGTGACGCAGGTTAAGGCCGCAAGCCGGTCCTGTCTTCTGCTGGCACTGTCAGCTGCTGCTGAACCTCTGGATGGGAGTTTGCTGCTGTTTCAGGCTGGCTGAGGCTGGGGACTCTGCCCTGACTGGGCACAAAACACTGCTGTGGGGATCTGAAGTGTAGAGAGTTCTCATGAGGGAAAAGCCAAAGATGGGCTCCGGTTAAGCAAGAGTAATACATTTATTCCCAGCAGTTTCACAGCTGTTTGGTTTCTGTGGCAGGAAGTGGATAAAATCCTTTAATTTCTATGTAGAAAGGAGCTTTATGAGGTGATGGTCTTTTGCCAGGCCTCTCCCCAGAATCAGCACTGTGCTGAAACCAGAGCCTTTCAAAGTTGCTGTGCAAGGTGCCCAGGGCACACAAACCTAGACAGCACAGAGGCGTTGGAATTCAGCTCTCCCCATCCTCTGCCACGCTGCAGATGTGTGCTTTTCCAGCTCAGCTGAGGTTCTGTGTTACTGCTGGAGAGGCGATGGCTGCTATAGGCTTGCAGCAGATGCGAGAAGCGCCCAGATGGGTGTCTGGTTTGGCTGAGGTCTCCCAGAAGATACCCACTCACTCTTGTTTATGCTCTAAGCAGGTAATGGCAAGGAGAATTGTAAAGCTGAAGCAATCAGCTGTGCATGGAGGAGAAGGCCATAGCAAGGTTTGCTTGCTGTGAACTCTTTTGCTTTTGTAAAACAAATTGTCATCAATGCGTACAGGGCACTATGCAGCCCCTCCAGTGCTCTCAGCAGAGAGGGGCTATGACGTGGTTTCAGCTTCAGCCTCGCCTTGTGATTAGCACCAAGACCCTGCTGTGCTTGTGGGAAGCAGAGCTGGGGGTACAGTGGGAAGGAGCTCAACTCCCCGTAATCCTGGGCTACCAAGGTGATGATAGTGCTTAGAGCCAGTGTCTGCTCCCAGCTGCCCGCAGTGCACATAAGCCAGGATGTTTCTCTAACAATCCCTGGAGCCTTACTAACGGCCTGCGTGTGCTTGCTTCTCTGCAGAAGCAGATGAAATTCCTGGAGCAGCAGCAGGAGGATAACAGAAGTTCAAAGGAGGAGGCCCGCCGGCTGCGAAACAAGCTGAGAACCATGGAGCGGTGAGATCCGGGGTGCTCCCTGGGCCTGGCAGGCTGGGCTGCACACCTCTCCCCTTTTTGACAAGGGAGGGAGGGGTCCTGCTGGACCTGCTGCAACATCCACCTCCACGTGCTGGATCACCTTACCTGTAGGGTTGGAAATGGCTGCATTAGCTGCCCTTGCCTGTGCGTGCTCTTGTCCCTGCTGTGTTTCCAGACAGCTGCTCTCATTAAAGAGCAGCAAGGCATGATACTGGCCTCATCTCTAGTGCACTGAGCATGGCTATGTGCCATTCCTGTTATCAGAGGATGCTGGGGCAGAGTGCCAGCCCAGGAATGCCGTCAGCCACAGGACTATAGGGACCAAGAGCTGGGCATCAGCTCCATGTGCAGTATGTGTGTACAGCTGCCCTTCTCTAGTTCACGTAGTGCTGCTCTTCCCCAGTGAAAAGCCCTGCTTGGGATGAGGCAGCTGTGTCTCTTCTCCCATGACACCCACAGTGCCTGCAGCAGAAGTTCAGGCTGCACCAGCTCCTTGGGGGGGAAGCAGGGCTTTTGTCTCTCTCCAAGCTCTGTTTGTGACTCATGAGCTGAGGGTATGTTTTTGTTTGTGGTTTTTTTGTGCAGGATTGAGCTGTTGCTTCAGAGCCAGCGCCCAGAAGTGGAGGAGATGATCAGAGAGATGGGAGTTGGGCAGGCAGCGGTGGAGCAGCTTGCGATCTACTGTGTCTCCCTGAAAAAGTAGGTGATGCAGGCTTGGCACAGCTGGCTGGTGCTGTCCTGAGGGTGCCCAGGGAGAACCCTCTGCTGAGTACTGGCAGGCACACAGGCTCTGCGGGGCTCTCGCCGCCTCTTTGGGCTTCCACTGGGTTTTGACTGACAGATCCTGGGGACCTAGTTTGGAGCCTGTCACACCGAACTGTTCCTCTTGTCACTGTAGTGACATGTGTGTCACCATGGGAACTGTCTCCAGAGTTGTCAGTGCACCTATGAAGTGATGATGATTATTCCCTCAGCTTTCCTCTCGCGCCCGGGGGGAAGTGAGCGGATGAGGGGCTCCGGGTTGTGGCCTCTGCAGCACTGCGCTGTGCAGCTGTGGCCTCTGGCATGCTCTGGCAAAGCGAGTCTGCACTGCTGCCCTCCCCTACCTGGATACCCATCTGGTCCTGCTGGGAAAAACCACTGCTTTTTTTGTGTCCATTCTGATGGCAGCTGAATAACTGCAGCTTTGGTACAAAGCTGTAATGAGGCAAATGTCCCTGTGGTGTAATTGGGAATGAATGTGCCTGGCCAGGAGTGTGAAGTCTCTGAAAAGTCACTTAAAGCAAAGTTCTCTGTTTACTGCCGGCATGGATGCTGTGCTCTGTTGTCTGTCTTTTTCACTGGCAATTGAAATGTCTCTGGCTCTGGTTTCCATTTTGCTGGTGGACTCAGGCATGGTATCGCATACAGGTTTTTTCTCCCCCATGGTGCTATGGAATGTGTGATACAGTGTTGGTACACTCAGCTCTGTTCCTTAAAGGGCTTTGTGTCTCCTGGGTTTTCTCTGGTGGCTCTGCAGGTCCAGAGCTTCAAATTAAGGGCCTTAGCTTGTCTCTGAGAAGTTCTGACTCAAAAGTCTTACAAACAGCGTGACTCTTTGGGTCTCTTTGCAGGGAATATGAGAACTTAAAGGAAGCTTGGAAGGTCTCTGGCGAAAAGACAGAGAAGCTGAAGAAGGAGCTGTTTTCTGTCAATAGCAAGGTAAAGGAAGAGTCTGAGTTGCCAGGGTGGCATCTGGTCTGTAGATCCCTGTCCATAACTGAGGCTCAAGGCCTCTGCAGTGACCCCCTCCCACGCTGATCGGTACGGATGTGTGGAAGGGTCAGGCTGGGGTTTCTGGGTCAGGGTGTGACGTAGAGAGAGAGCAGCCCGTGGGCTGTTGTCAGGAGTGCAGTCTCGGGGTTTGGTGGTGGGACAGCATGTGCAGAGCCAGCCAGAGTTTGGCAGGGAGCCTGAGCTGGAAGGCAGCAGCACACAGGTGCTCCACTGCTCCCACTGAGTTCTGGAAGTAGCAATTCCTTCATCTGGGCACACTGCTGAGCACTCAGCTGCCAGCCCATCCTGCTGCAGAACTGGGTCCTTAAGAAAGGTAGGAAGCGGTTTGGAGCCAGTATCAGTTGAGCAGGTCTTAGCCCTGGCTTGTCACAACTAGTCACACCCAGCCTTGTGCCTTCAGCCAACTCAACTGGGCCAGGGCTCCCACATCATCCTGTGCCCAGGCAGGAGAGGTTCCAAAAGCACGGTGAGGACATGCAGGTGGCTCTGCACAGAGACTGCCTGGGCTGGTCCTGAGCTGGTGCAGAGCTTGAGGGTGCTGACATGCTTCTGCTACTGTGCTTCCCCTGCTCCAGGTCTGGCTGAACTCTGTTAGCTCAGGTCAGGCAGGACTTGCTTTGGCTATTCTGGTAGCACATCCCTGTGAAAAGCATGTGTGTATAGCCTCGCTCCCCAAGGCACAGGTGTTCCCTGGGGCATCCCCATGTCTAAGCCAACAAAGGAAGAAGCTGTGGGTGGATTTGGCCTACTTTTGTTACTTAGCCATAGCTGTTGTCCCCTCAAATGGAGAAGGAGGTTTTCAGATTGCTCTGCTACCCCCAGAGGAGTTAACCCCTACACAAGGTGCTGCTGCTGGAATTGGGCTGCTCCTGGCTGACTCAGAGCCAAGCTGCCATGGGCAGTGTGGGTCAGGAGGATGCGAGTCAGTGCGCAGGGGGCTCTGGGCTTGGCTGACAGAGAGCTGACTGTACCCACAGTCCATGGGCTGGACCAGACTCTTGAACCCACAAAAGTCTCTTATGTGGTAGCAGTCCACTTCCTGACCCCTGCTCCTGGCATGCTTCCCTGGTGAATCAGGCTTGTCCATGTGCCAGCACTGCTGATGCACAGGCATCCTCCAGCCTGTGGTTTATAATTCCTGTGCTCTGGTGTGTCTGAAGTCCTGCAGGAATTCAGACCGCAGCCACCAAGTGTTAAAGCAGGGAAAAGCTGTCTCCGTCAGGCATAAGTGCTTGGGAAATGCTGGGCGAGCAGCCCTGGAGATCCCTCTGCAGGCAGCTTGTGGAATTGGGTAGGGATTGGATTGCACTGATACAGGAGAGATTGGTCAGACTGACACAGGAAAATTGAGCCCTTAAACAGGGGAAGTAGCACGTGGTGCAGAGCCCACTGCTCTCACAGGGCTCTGCAGTCCCCCTTACCCAGGTGTTGTAACCCACACTCCGTTGTATTCTGCAGTTGCAGAAAATGACTTCAGAGTTGGAGAAGACAAAGGAGGAGTTAAAAAGCACACAGAAGGATCTGAAGAACGCAGACAAGGAGATCTTGGTGAGAATATCATTCCTCATGGCCAGCTGCCAGTTACTGCAGACTGGTATGCAGCAGCAAAGCCAGGAGTTATGCTGGCTTTTGCTCAGTGTCTGTTTTCCAGCCCACCTCGGATCTCCACCTGATGCTGATTTATGGAAAAGGGGCAAAGTATCTGCTACTAAATCTTACCTAATCTCACTATCTGCTCTCCCTTTTCACTCCAGAGTCTGAAGAAGAAGATAGACATTCTGCAGGATACTCTGAAGGTCCCACGTGTAACCAGAGAGACACTCAGTCGACTAGTCTTTGAAAGGTTAGTGAGCTGCATCCTCAGATACAGGCCAAGGATGGAGGTGACAGGTCCAAAGCAAGAGTTGACCGTTTAACTATGGGGGAAGCAGAGGTTTACATGTCTGCCAGGTGTTGCAGAAGTATGGTTGTTTTGTTCCTTGTATCCTTTTTCTTGTGGCTGACAAGATGCTGCTTGGTTTACCTGGAAAAAGTGTGTGTCTTGGAGGGTTTTGGTCAGGAGGGGGTGGAGGAATGGCCTGTATTGTGAAGAAGTCTTTGTCACTATGTCCTGCCAGGGAAACATCCCTAAAGGTGTTGTTCTGGTTGCTTCCGGGTTGGCCTTCTAGTGTGTGTGCCCTAGTGTGTGGAGACCAGAGATCTTAGCCAGGCAGAGCAACCTAGCCCAAAAAATGACATCTGCTTTTATCCAGCTTATGAGGAGCCTGTGCCATTACCCCAGTACAACAAGTTGGATTGTGTCCGTAGGGCAGCTGTGTGCCAGTGTGATTCCTGGGTTCTGGGTGCTGCTGTTATAGCACTCCATTCGAGGGGGAGCAGTAATTTGGAACATTGAATTTAAACTCTGGGGTTCAGATTGTCTTTGATGTGTAAGCAGAACGGGGCTCTGCTCCTGCTCCCACTGCTCTCTGAGAACTCAGTGTCATGGGGTGCAGCTCTGCCTTCCCCTCCCCTGCTGGGTGGCAGGCGGTGGCCTGGTGGCTGACGCTTTTCTTGGCCTTGCAGCCCTGCTCCCGTGGAACTGCAGCATCCGAAGCTCCACCGCCCGGCCCACAGCGATGAGATCAATCTAGATGCTACTTTTGATGTGGACACGCCTGAACATCAGCCCTGCACATCTCCCTGCAGCCCTGCAAAAAGGCAGAAGCTGGATAAAAAGCCGTGAGTTTTCCCTCCTCTTTCTACTTCTAAAGGAGATCAAAGTCTGGCTGCTTTGGAAGTTGCTGTGTGAGATCAGATAGCTCCCCAGCTGCCTGATGGCGTGCTGCAAGCTTTGTCGTCATTTGCTTGGCCTTGTCTGTCCTTGCCAGCTCCACTTGAACAATAAATCTCTGCTGATTTGCTCCTTGGGCTCCTTACAGGCCTCCCGTGGTAAATCTGGCGAAGAAAGTTCTGAAGGAAACAGTGGAGGTAAAAGGACTAATCTTGATTTTTCTGCATCGCCTCTTTGATTCTGCTGTTAATCAGCTGGGGATAAAGGATCTATTTTTTCCATGTAGAAGCCATTGTGGCCCATCTATAGAACCACAGTCTGGGCTTCAAAGTGCTTTCCTTGATGGTATCTTAGAAACACTGTTGCTGCCTCAGGCCTCCTGGAACTAGGCAGGAGATGGCGGGTGGGGACCCACGTGCTTCTTGCTGATGATCCTGCCCCAGATGTGCTTGACAAACATCATGTGGAGCTGACCACAGGGGCTGTGGGGTCAGCTGAGGTGGCTGTTGTTCCAGCCTTGTTCGGGGCAGTGTCCTGCCTCCTGGGCACTGTTCCACATAAGCCCCAGTGGGAGGTTGGAAGCTGCTGGTTTTCAACCTGACATGGTATGGCAGTAACCATTACCTTAAATAGCTGTCTGTGTTATTAGTGCTGCCTGTATGTGGGCTCCATTCAGCAGATTGTGCTGGTTAAAGGGCTTTTCTTGTTATTTTGTGGGACAGAACTGGGCAGATGATCTGGAGGATGATGCTCTTAAAGGACTCTTGCCAGCATTCATCAGGAACTCAGTTCTCTCCAAGAAGCCATCTTCAGGCAGCTTGCTGGGTCCCCACAAGAACATGGGCACTGTAAGTATGACTGTCCAGTTGGTGAGTGTGTCCAGGGCTGGCACTGCCACCTCTGTCCTGAAGTGACCCTGCAAGAGGAAGTGAACGAGGCTTTTACCTCGCCACATACAGGGTGTGGAAAATAAATCTTGAAGCACAACCTGGCTACTTCCCAGTCCTGCAGAGCTCCAGGGATGACAGATACTCATTCCCTTCCTGGCAGCAGACAAAGTGGCTCTCAGTGTCCTATTCCTCCACCTTCTTGGAGCTTAGGGTGTTTTCCTTGTATTCTCAGTCCCAGTGAAAAAATTCTAAGCCTTGCTTGGAAGGCATGGCTTGTCTCAAAAGGTGCTCAAGATTCCCAAACTTTATTAATACCTATGGGTTTGTGTTTTTCCAAAGATGAGTGCTTAGCACATGTACTGACTGTTTCCAGGTGTTTTAAACCCTCTCCAGAAGCTGTGGTCTGCAAGACTCTCCCTTCCCTATAAGCAGCATGAGGAGAGGTAGCCAAGACTCTGTGCTGCTGCTCCAGGCTCATTTGCTTCTCTCTCCTAGGTGAGGATGGGGTACGATGGCATGGGAGGCAGAACGAAGTTCATACAGCCGGTATCCTTTCCTGCAGCTCCTATGGCAGTGATGATGCTGTGGGCACCTCATTTCTGTTCCTCCTCTTTGGTCTGAACCATCCTGGGGACTCCTCCTCTCCTCCAGTCAACAAAAAATGAACTCGGGATCCTCAAGGAGTGATCCGATTTCTCTCTGAACAAATCTGAGCTCAGCAAAGGCTTCAAGGAACTGAACTTGCTGAGAGTACTTGTGGCTGGTTCAGAGGAGCACATCAGCTAGAAATTGGTGCAATTTGCAGGGACTGCCTGTGCCCTTGAGGTCTTAGAGCAGCAGTGTAACTCAGCCTCTTCCTGGCTGCATGCCTGCCAGCCCGTGTAGCCGGAGCTCTCATTCCTGCGGGATGCTGCTACTCTGCTGTAGTGAGGAGAGGGTGGGCTGGGCTCACCCCATGGGTGTGGAGCTGCTCCTGCTTTGGGGTTGCTCTGCCATGGGAGGCTGCAGGTTCTGGCTGCTCTGCCTTTATCTGCACAGTGTCCTGGCTGGGAAGGTCTTGAAGCTCAAATAGATACACTTACGCTGTTAAAATGTGTTATGTGCAGGGGGTTAGCATAGAATCAGTAAGGTTTGGATAAGAGCTCTAAGATCACAGAGTCCAGTCATTAACCCAGCATTGTCAAGCCCAGCACTAACCCCTGTCCCTAACCACCACAGCTACATGTTTTTTGAACACTTCCAGGAACTTTCACCTACTTCCCTGGGCAGCCTGTTGCAATACTTGACTACCCATTTAGTGAAGACCCATTTCCTACTCTCCAGTACAATCCACCACTGGAGTGGGAAGTCTTTCTTGACTCATGGGACAGGAGCGTGTCCAAGCTCTGCTGTTGTGAGAAGGTAGCAAAGCCCATCCTGTCCTGCAGGGAGTCTTTCCTTGGATGCAGATGTCTGTGGTTCAGGATGGACTGCAGCAGATCTTGGATCACTTGTGCTCCCAGGGCACTGCTCTCTGCTTTCCTTGACAGTTTTACCTCCAGACAAACCTGGCGGAAATCCGTCCATTAGCAGTGAGGAGCAAGAAGAAGGTCTCCAGACCAGCATCTGCAGCTCCTTCTGCATCTTCCTCCAGCAGCAGCCAGGCCAGACTGGACAATTTCCTGCAGTGAGAGCCCCTGGCTTTCTGGGAGAGGCTGGGAAGAGGCTGCAGGGCAGAGCACACTTGCCCAGAGCCTGGCACGAAGCAATGTGCAGCCACCACTATCTGGGGTACAGTTTGCAAAGCACTGCTGGTGCCTTGTGGGTGAGATGAGCTGCCCTGTGGAGAATCCTGGCCTTGCAGCAAGCCAACAGGGAGACCAAGCCTCTGGCTAAATGCCTGGACTGAGTTACCCTCCTCATTTTACCACTTCTTCCACCTTTTTTCGTGCAGAATTAACAGGGTTTTCTCATCTTCCAGTTTCCCCAGAGCTCTGCAGTCACTGAAGCCTTGGGCTCTCTGACACCAGGTGGAACTGCACTTTTGGATGCAGCCGCAAGCTGGAGGTGTGGGAAGGGTGTCTGGGATGTCAGTCTGGGGTGCAGCAGGGAGAAGGGACCTGGACCAGCTCCATGCCTGCTGTAAATAGAGTGTTTCCTGGAAGAAGTGTGCAGAGCAACCTGTGTAGCTGCAAAATGTATATTTATCATCAAATTAAACACCTTCCCTCAGCCACAGGCTTGTGGAAGTTGGGGAGAGCCACAGGTGGGCCTGGGGGCTGTGGTGCCCTGCCCTGCTTTGGGCCATGAAGTCCACAGTGTTCATGCAAGCTTGGCACTGAAACTGCTGACTGGGAAGGAAAGTATCGGGGTGACTCCCTGCTCCACTTGGAAACAGAGACAGGTGTGCTGGTGTGACCTCTGTGCTTGGCAGATGTTGGTGTGAAATTTCTTTCTGAATGTCTATTTTTAAATAAGATTGTAGAGTATTTTTGTTATTTTGTAACTGTTCTGCTTAGTGATTAGAAGGTTTGGAATGGCCTGCGGAAGTGCTGAAGAATGGCTCCCTTCAGGGGAGGTGGAGGTCGGTGGAGTTGAGCCTGTCTGGGCTGCTTCAGCTTGGAGATGTGGAACAAGAGATCCCCTCCTGCCCCAAACCTGAAGCAGGGCTGTCCGAGCTGCAAGGAGCAGATGTGGTGACGCACCTAGTGCAACCCTCTACTGTACAAATCTGACATTTCCTATTTTCAGCTGCTTCAGGCTGGAAGCTGTAGCACTTTGGCTAAAAACATGTTTTTAGGGAATAAAATACACTGCTGTGCATATTTGTTAATAGAACTAGCTTCTGAGTATTTTTGACCCTATTGCAGGTCAGGGTGGAGGGCTGAGCTTGGATGCTGAGTGTGGGGTGATGGATGTGCCCAACCCTTCAGGAACCTTTGGTGCCAGCCCTTGGGGGACAGGCCCCTTGTGCAGGGAAGAACAGTGGTGGGATGAAGCCATGGGGAAAGTGATGCCAACCCCAGGGAAGCAAACAAGGCAAATGCCTGCAGAGCGTGAGCTGTGTCTCACCTGCATCACCTGAGGCCCACTGCAGAATGAAGTGGAATGGGGGGAGAGTCTGAGCAGGAGAGAGTTCAGAGGGCTGGGAAAAGAAGCTAGGGGGCACTTAAGCAAAGTTAATTCTGCAGAGGAGAAGCCTGGGAGAGGGTCTGCAGCGAGCCTGCTGTGCGCTGTCCTTGTCCCTTCAAGGTATGTATTCTGTGCGTGTAAAAATGTGAGACTGGCTCTGGATCTCTCCAGGTCAGGGAGACCCTTTTAAGAAGGCAGCAGTGAAGGTCTGGGTTGCATGACTGGTGGGGGACATGAGCTTCCATGTTGGGATGTTGGAGAGCTGGTGCTGCATCTCATACCCATAAAGGTAGAGCAGATCCCAGCCTGCATTGGAGAGGTTGAGAAGGGCTTTTGGGGCTGTGTTTTGACACGATGGCAAGTTTAAGCTGAGATGTGAGCACCTTGGCTGGGCACCACCTGCACCAACGCTGCTGCTGCCAGCAACTTCAATGTCTGCTGTGCTTAAGGTGTACATTTTGACTCTCCCATGTTTGGGGGACACATCACCCCAGGAAAAAATCCCAAACAAAACAAGCTTTTTTTGTCTGTTCTGGTCACTTGCTCAGTCCTGGCCCCTTTTACCCTTTCCCACAATCTTACTTTCCATGGACTTGTTGCTTCCGAGTTGTTTCTGGAGTGTTTTTGTTACGGTTTATTGCACATAGGTGTTGCCTCTGCCCAGAACTGAAGCCGTTTTACTCTTGCTCTCAGCTTTCAGTTCCACCAAAGCTCTCTTACTCCCTTATTCCACCTTTCACACGCCACACCTGCCCCTTAGGGGACAGCAGTGAACTCCAGCCACGGCACCCCTTTCTCTGGGCTGGGGGTTTCAGAAGCAGCAGGGACGGGGCGGAGGTGCTTTTTTCCCGGGGCGTGTTGGTGCCGGTTTCTATTTCGGTGCGCTCCGAGGTGAGGCTGGACCCAGTTTCACGTTTATTTTAGGATTTAGCGCGTGTGTGTTGACTCACAGCCCATAAAAAGCAGCCGCCGGCACTGCCCGCGCTGTGTCGAGTCTCGGCTCCGACGGGGCTGGCTCTCCCGGGGGCCGCTCTCGGTCCCCGCTGGGGTCCCCCCCAGGGGGTTCCGATCTGCGGGAGCCGCAGGGTGGCAGCAGGGGACCGGCAGTGGCAGCAGGGGACCGGCGGTGACAGCGCGTCCCCCCGCCCGCGGGCACCGGCACATTTAATTACTGCCGCTCATTAACGGCAGGGGGCGGGAGGGAGCCCCGGCGGCGCTAGGTGCGCTCCCAAGAGCACCACTGCTCTCTGACGCCATGGACAGCCTCTGACCTCACACGGAGAGAGCGCTGCTATTGGCTGAGCGTTGCGTGGCCTCATGGGAAGGGCGTTGTTGGTTGGCTGAGCCTGGAGCTTAGGGGGAGCACGTGAGCCCATTGGTTGGGCCCTGTGAGGTCACAGAAGAGCAAAGGCTGTCGCTGGCTGAGCACTGGGTGACCTTGGGAGAGACTGGGTGGTGATTGGCTGAGGCTCCATTGCCTCATCAGAGAGCCCGTGTCCTCACAAGGAGGTGTGTGGTCATTGCCTGGCTGTGAGCGACTGCCTAGGACAGCCCATAATATCATGAGGTAGCAGGGTGCTCACTGGCCAGTAGCATGTGACATCGCAGGGCTACTGTGATCTTCCAGGGGGCACGACAATCATTGACTGGCAGAGTGTGACATCACAAGGCAGTTCACGACCTCACGAGGGTGTGAGGCACTCTTTGGCTGGCAGGGTGTGATGTCCTGGGGCAGTACATGATGATGGAGGAGGTAGGTGTTCATTGGTTGTCAGGCTGTGACGTCCAGGAATGGCACGTGACTTCATGGAGGCAGGGACATCTCATTGGTCGGTGGTGTGTGACATCCTGCAGCAGCCCGTGACCTCATGGGTGTGTGGGCGCTCATTGGCTGTCGGCTGTAACCTCATGCGGGACTGCTCATCCATTGGCCGCCGGGGCGTGACGTCACGACAGACGGGTCGCTCATTGACGGGTAGCGCGGGAGCTCGCGTGGCGCCGCCTGGCGGGCGCGAGCGCTGGCGCTGCGCGGCGCGGATTGGCCGGCGGGCGGG
>WBMZ01017078.1:0-22406 GCA_013400975.1 Atrichornis clamosus | reverse complement strand
GGCCCCGCCCGCCGCTCCCCGCCCGCTCCTGCCGCCGCCGCTGCCGCCGGGAGGTGTAGTCCGGGATGTGCCGCCCGGTGCCGCCGGTCGGTCAGTGCGGTCCGGCCCGCGCGGGCCGTATGGTCCGGTACGAGCACTCCTCTCCGCTCCGGTCGGTCCGGTCCGTAGAATCCGGTCCGGTCGCTCCCGCCGCCCCGCGGGCCGGTCCGAGTGCGCCCCCTGCCGGCGGGACGCGGGCGGTGCCGCCCGCACGCGTTGCCATGGACACCCCGGCGGCGGCGCGTGACGCGCGGCGCGCGGTGATGACACCAAGTGGCCTCCACGTCGCTGGGGCGGCCAAGATGGCGGCGGCGGAGGGGAGCGGGGCCGGGGGGACCCTGGTGAGCGGCGCCGGGGGGCCTTGGGGCGAACTGGGGGGCCCGGGGATGGGGGCCGGGGCCGGAGGGGCCGGGCTCCGAGCGGGCCGGGGGCGCGCGGCCCTCCCTCTCTCCCTGAGCTGGGCCAGACTGTCGGTCAGGTGCGCGGTGCTGGCGGAGCGGGGTCTGGAGGCCTCGGAGGGCGGTGGCTCGTCCGGAGGGCGAGGACGAGGAAAGGGGACGAGGACAGGGATGGGGAAGGGGACAGATAAAGAAGACAGGGCAGGGGACAGGGACAGGAGCCGCCGTGCCCTGCCTGCCCCGCCTGCCCCAGCGTTTGCCGTAGAACCGGTCGGGCTGTGCCCTGTTTGCCTTCACCTCCGGCCACCCGGGAGCTTTCCTCTCCCGCAGGCGGGAGCAGAATCACCCCGTTTAAGCCCGGTCCCGGAACAGCGTCGGTGTGTGCCCCGGCCGGGGGGCTCCGTGCAGCTCCCCAGGGCTCTGTTAAAAGACGGTATTCGGGGCTGGTGCCGGCTGTGCAGCTCTCAGGCATCGCTTCACTTAGAACACAGCTTTTCACTTCCTTCAGTCACTGCTGCCGAAACAAAGCACAGGGAGCAGGACTGGGAGTGACTGGGCACAGGCTCGTACACACCTGCTCAGCTCTTCATGAGCTGCTCAAAAGGGGCCGCGACAGCCCGGCCCTGCTGCAGAACCTTTTATTCATTGTATCCCTGAGTTCTGAGCAGCTCTGTCCCCAGCCCATCTGAAGTGCACACGAGCACGTTTGTGTTTTTGTCTAAAGATTTAAATCCATTCAGTTCCCAGGTTTGGCAGATGTGTCAATATCCCAGGATATCCCAGTGGAAGGGGAGATCACTGTCCCCGTGGGATCTCACTCTCCTGATGAGGATTACTCCACGCTGGACGAGCCAGTCAAGGACACAATTGTAAGTCTGGGCCTCTGACTGGGGTAAAACTCAGATTTTCTGGTGTCTTTGGCAGCTGTTGTGCAAAACCTGTGTTTTTGCACAGCTCTGCTCAACTCGTACTTCGGCGGGGATTGTTTTAGAGCTCATCATATGAAACAAATTCCTGTGGGTCAAAAGTGTCTGAATTGTGGCCCCAGAGTTTCTCTGTGATTCTGAAATCATTGTGAGGGCAGAGGCTTCAGTGGGAGCTTGGGAGAAACTTTACTGACTGAAGGTATTTTTAATTTATTTTCTTTTCCTAGAGGAACAAAAAAAATTGTTTCTATTCTGGTGTTATTAACAGATGCAATATTGTGGTTGTTAAAGGAAAGGATGTGATACTGTGGTTATTGAGGAATGTAGGAAACGTAGGCATTGTTTGTTGCAGGGGATGCTACAGAACTTCTTGGGTTAGGTCCTCTCCTGATTTGCCATCAATGCTCCTTTACTTCTGTGTGCTTTAACTGGGAACTGTAACTTTTGTGAAGGGCTGAATTAAAGTGTTCTGTGTTTGTTTCAGATGAGGGACCTGAAGGCCGTTGGGAAGAAGTTTGTCCATGTCATGTATCCCAGGAAGAGCAGCGCGCTCCTGAGGGACTGTACGTGCTGGGGGGGTGCCCCATCTCCACAGGGGGTTCTGCACCAGGCTTTGCCTGCGGGGCGCAGGCAGAGTCCAGTGGGACAGGGCTTCAGGAGCCTTGAGCATCCTGTTCTGAGCAGCAGATGTGACAGTCAGGGTGTGACCAGGGCTCTGTGACAGGGGCACGTGGGCCAGGATGGGTGGAACTGGGAGCTTCAGCAGCTGGTGAGTTTTGAATGAATTTTATTACAGGTTGTGGCATCAGATGGTGAATAAGAAAATGGTGAGGCAGTGGGATGTGGAAAATGGCACCTTGGGAACTGGGCAAGGGGCTTTTGTCACTCCCAGGAAAGTGGAACTGAGATGGTTCTGTGACTTTTGTGATGTATTTTCCCTCTCCCTGCAGGGGATCTATGGGGCCCACTGGTGCTGTGTGTCTCCCTGGCTCTGTGAGTATCCCAGGGGAGATTTGGGCTGTTTTAGCCTGGTACATGAGGGACACGAGATGGTAAAAAATGCTGATTAATGTGTTAAGATCAACTTCATCTGCAAGCACTGCTTGGTTGGATTATCTGTTCAAATGTGGTTTTGACACTTGAAGCCCATCAGGACCTTCTGTCCTTAAATTCAGGATTTAAGGATGAACTCTTCCTGGTCCCCTGACCTAGGAGTGGTTTTATGGAAAGTGTCCCAGCCAAGTTGTCCTGATTTAGCTGTGGTGCCTGCATCCCATAGCTATTCCAAGATTGATTTAAGGCTGGTTTGTTCAATCACACACTGCTCTGCTGCTTTGAGAGGTACCAAACCTTAGGTACTGTAATTTCCATCTCTTAATCTGTTGTTTGTGGCTTGATTCCCTTGTAAATGCTTTCACAGCCCTCAAAACAGGGAAACAAATGGACTGAAATCTCCTCAGTTGAGCCACAACCGTTTTCCTTTCCTGTGCAAAACTGAGGATGCTACTGAAAATAAAACATGGGTGTAAAACAATGGGCCAGCAGCATAACTGGGGATTGGTTTTGAGGCTCCTGTTCTGGCATCTGCTCCAGTCTAGGAAAACTCAGCCAAAGCTGATGCCTCCGTCTGTCTGTTCCCCAGTCCAGCTGTCTCTCCCTGTTCCCCACTCCAGGATGCTTCAGGGTGGCTCTGCAGACAGCAAGGACGACGGAGGGCCCCAGTTTGCCGAGGTCTTTGTCATCATCTGGTTTGGGGCCGTTGTCATCACGCTCAACTCGAAGCTCCTCGGAGGGACCATGTGAGTGCAACCTTGTTCCATGGCCGTTCCCACGCTGCTGGGCCTGGAGCTGTGCCCTGCCTGGTTTGACTGCTGTTTTCCTGTCGCTGTCTCCCTGTGCAGCTCCTTCTTCCAGAGCCTGTGTGTGCTGGGGTACTGCGTGCTGCCGCTCACCGTGGCCATGCTGGTGTGCAGGCTGGTGCTGCTGGCGGGCGCGGGCACCGTCAGCTTCGTCATCCGCCTCATCGTGGTGGGGGCCATGTTCGGCTGGTCCACGCTGGGTGAGTACCTCGTGCGTGCTGTGGCCTCGGGGAGGTTCGTCCCTGCGCATTCCACTGGGCAGAACCGAGGGACGCTGCCGTGCGAGGTGTTCCTGGGCTGCCGAAGGGCTGTAGAAGTAGTGCTTCCAAGCCTCTGCCTCTGCTCCCGGTGGTTTCCATGGTCATCTGCAAATTTCCTTGGGCAGTAGGATGATAGTTTAGTATTAAACGCTGGGTGTTTTATTCTGTGATTATGTTATAAATACTATTAGAAAATGCTGGTTTTATACAGATGCATTTGCACTATTTCTCCTTCTTTATCTGTAAGTCTGACTCTCATAGATCATTATTCAGCATTTGTGGCCAGGCTGGACAAGGCTCTGAGCAACCTGGGCTAGTGGAAGGTATCCCTACCTGTGTCAGGGAATGGAACCGGATGGACTTGAATATCCCTTCCAACCCAAACCATCCTGTGATTCCATGATTCTGTGACATGTTATTCTGTTTTATGATAAAGGAAGTTGTAGTTGGTGACTGCAGCCCGTTGGTTTGAGCAGTGGGTTACGCTGAACCCCGCGTGGTTTCCTTCTCAGCACCATGGTAGTGCAGATCCTCGCTGGGATTTGCTGGCAGGCAGGGGGTGTTGGGGGTCCTGCTGCTCCTGCTCCAGGTGTCTGTGTCTCCGCAGCCTCCACGGCGTTCCTGGCGGACAGCCAGCCCCCCAACCGCAAGGCGCTCGTCGTCTACCCCATCTTCCTCTTCTACTTCGTCATCAGCTGGATGATCCTCACCTTCACCCCGCAGTGAGCACCATCCCAAGGCACTGGGGCACGGACTGGAGTTTTTCATGGACACTGCAGTGAATCCTTGGCTTTATCTCTTTCTAATTTATGTATAGGGATACTGTAAAAAGGCAGGTTGTGGGATAAAGCCAGAGAGCTGCTAAAAGTGCTCGTTTGTGTGTCCCTCTTTGTGAAAGGTACTGAGGTCCAGCTGTTGAGGGGTTTCTTTAGCCCTGTTCTGTACTGGTGTTAAATAAACAGTGCCCACTGGGACAGGGATTGTTCCGTCTGAGGAGAGAGCAGGAGATCCAGAATTTCAAGCTGTTGGGAGATGAAGTTCACATGACTTGGCACATTTCCTGCCTTTGCTTGGATTCTCACTGAAGATGAAAATGCCTTATCAAACCGTAGAACTTCACTGCAGTGCTGTGTGGAGAGGGAAGAGGCGTGTCTGACTCCTAATTCCCTTGCAGAGTGGTGGGATGTGCACCTGGGGCACTGTGGGACCGGGGCTTTCCTGGGAAACGAGTTCAGCCAAAACCCAGTTGGGTCCCTTTGCAGTGAGTTGGAGCTGGTGACAGGGAGTTGCCTTTGCCCGTATCCATGTGCTGTGTGTGTCCGTCCCTTCACGTGGCAGGAAAGAGGGTTCCAGCCTGGTGCCTTCAGCACCGTGTGACCCTGGCACTGCATCTGTGAGGGCAGTGGGGGCTCACTGCAAGTTCCAGACCTGGGACAGAGCTCAGAGTCCTGCAGGAACACTCAGACTGGTTTGTAGCAGGGACTAGGCTCTCACTCTGCATTTGGGAAGGGAGAATTCCCTGGAGAGTACCCCAAATGTGTATGTATGGTAAAAGCAAGGGGTTGTGTGCAGCACGTGGAGGTTTTGCTGCACAGGCCCTTTGGGTCTGACAAACCACACCTGGGCTGGTGCCTGAAGTTTTAAAACAGGTTGAAGGAAGAGAAGTAAATGGTACTAGAGGTGGTGGCTGCTCTGAAGCAGGATGTGAATTCTGCTGTGACCTGCCTGGGTGTGACTGTTTCTCTGGTTGTTTACAGCAAAGAAATGTGTGCAAATGTGCATTTTGTTCCCTTGTACTTACCATGAGATGTCAGACGCTGTTCTGTGGGTTGTTTTGTGGGGTTTTCGTTTTGCTTAATACTTTAATAAAAGGGAGGGGACCTCCTTCTCCAGTCCCTGCAGGTGCATTGTCTACCTCTGCTGGGTACAGGTGTGCAAGAGTCAAGTGTATCGGGGCACACTGGGAGCTGGGACTTGCCTCTGGAGACTGTGCAGAATGATTCCTGTTGTCAGTTGTTCTCAGTCAGCAATCCATGAAACGTCTGGGTTTTGTAAGCTATTGTAAAATGTCTTTTTTCCTACAGTTATGCAGGTAGACTGAAACTGAGGTCTGTGAGTCCTGCTGAGGTGTGAATGTGCCTAATTTATACTAACATGTACAAGAGCAGTCTGTGCTGGAAACACTGGCAGTGGGTGGGAGTTGGGGTGGAAATTGCTAAATTTCAGATTAAAAGTGCATTTTTTCATTTGTGGATAATGAGCTGCTGTGTGTGGCAGGGCCTGGCTGTGGCACCAAGGGGCTGGAGAGGAGCTGTGGTGGTTTGTAGACGTGGGAACCATGGAAATGGGGAATTTTTAAGCTTTCATTAAATTATTACTGGTATGAAATGTGGGTTTTCTTTTAAATCTGCAGTTTTCTGTTCATTTAAACGTTAGTTCAGCTTTATGAAGCTGAAAATAATTGCTCAAGGGAAGTGGATAGTAAAGCTGTCGATGGCTGTGGTGGGATTCCTTGAGCCAAATCTTTCTTTCCTACAAGAATTTAACTACACTTTCAGAGAAACCCTTGGGTTCTCTCTGGGTCTTGTGACTTGAGCTGCTCTTCTATCTGAAGGGTAATTGGAGTGACATTTAATCGATCCAGTAACATTTTAAAAATTTTTTACCTGACTTCAGAAAGTCAAAAAGCCCCAACTGGGGTGTGTTCCTCAGCCACCCTGGAGGTCCTGCAGAGCCCCTGCTGTGGCAGAGCCGTTTGTCCCTGGCTGGGCGGGTGGTCCCAAAGCCGTGGGGACACGGGCACGTTAACACCACCAAAGCACTCCGGGTCAGGGAGACAAACCAAGTGCTGCAAAGGTTTGCTCTTTGCAGGTGCCTAGAATTAATGCAGCTGGTAGTCCTTTCAAGTGCTGGTGTGACCTGAGCGCTCCCTGAATGTCGCTCCTCCTGTCCAGCCAGGTGTGTCCTTCCCAAGGGCCCTGCAGGGGAGGGATCCCCATCACCACAACGGAGAGGTTCAGTTTGTGCTGGAACGCCCGTGTTCACAACTGCCACGTTTTCCAGGGAAAAAGCTCTTCCTTCTCCTTTAATGCAGGTGGGGAAGGGAGACAAGGAGAAGCAACCGTGTAGCCTTTAATGGAGTGTTTGAACTGCTCTGCATTTTCCAATGCACAGACCAGGCTTTCTTTCCTAGTAGTATTTTTTTAATACTGTTTGTCAGCAGAAGTGTATATGTTTAATTTTGATCTGTTTGATACCAATAAAATGGAAAAGAGTGTATTGTTTTAACTTTAAAAATGCAAACAGGCTGAAAGTCACGTGGGCAGTGTGACGTGGATGGAAGCTCTGTGCTCTCTGGACCTGTGGCACCTGCGCTGGGTGAGGAAGAGCATCCCACGGGATCTCCCCTGGCCCGGCGGGGGCAGGAGGGGGGAGGTTCCCCAGCCCCTGGCCCTGCACGGAGAGCAGGACACGGGGGCCATGTCCCAGAGCCCCCGAGGTCGAGCCGGGACGTCCCCCTGCCGTCCCCCTGCCGTCCCCCTGCCGTCCCCCTGCCGTCCCCCTGCTCTGGGGGATGCTGCCGGTGCTCACAGACTGCTGGGGGAAGGGTCACTGGTGCTGGTGTACCCCAAAATCGGGGTTCAGGTGGCTTCAGGGCCGGGAGGTCTCGGGAAGCACCCGAGGGACCCTCGTGTGCCCCAGCAGTGCTGGCCAGGGCTCGGGGCACCGGGGGCTGAATGAGGCAGGTGCAGGGGGTAGGACGGGGCCTGATGGATGAATGGATATTAAACCCCATCCCTGACTGGCTAGTGAACTAATGGCAATTAAACCCCACTCCTGTCCTGACTAATGAACCAACGGCAATTAAACCCATCCCTGAGCCACACCAGGACTTGAGGCAGTGGCCAGGAGTTTGTCCATGCTCTCACGCTGTGCTGTGGGCTGGTAAGGAGGACATCCATGACACAGGCCTGGCCGGGGAGCCTTGGCCCGGAGCTGTGGCAGCAGGGACACGCTGACCCTGTGCCGGGCGTGGGCTGTGGGGCTGGGGAGGGCCACCACAGCCCAGTGGTCGCCAGAGGGTGGCAGGACCGCGCCGTCCCTGACAGCCTTTGCAGCTTCGCTGTTACTCCCCGTGGTTTCCTGCGCCCCGGGGAGCTCCGGGGAGCACAGCCGGTGTGTTCGGTCCCGCAGCCGGGGCCGGGCTCGCAGGCAGCCGCGGGAGGCGGGTTCTGAGCTGCCTCCTCGGCCACCACCAGCCACCGGCTCGGGCTGCAGCGTCTCACCTGCTCCTGCTGCGGGGCCTCTGCCTGCTCGGTGATCGTCACCAGTTCTGGGCAAGAAGATACTTTCATTCAACAAGATGCATTAAAAAAAAAAAAAAGACAATTTACCTGGGCTTTGCAGTTACGTTTTATTTGGATAAAGCTCGAATTTAGCATTTTTTCCCCAAGCTAATATTTAAGGCAAATATTCTGCGTGCTGAATTGTACCCTAGGGCAAATGAATGGGGCAGGTGACAGCAGAAGGAAGGACTTTCCCGGGAAAATCAGGAAGTAACTCACCCAGTGCAGCTGTTAACAGCTGGCACGGTGAACCCATGATTCCCGACCTTTGGCTTTCCTGGCACGGACCGAAGACTTGGCTGCAGGAGCTGGAAGTCAGGCTGGAGGCTGCTGAAGCTCCACATTGCAGGTACTCGGCTCCAGGGCCCGGGCAGTGCCGGGGTGGGCGGGACACAGAGTGCCCAGCACAGAGGGGTCCTCGGCAGAGACATCGGGGAGAGCCTCACCGAGGGCAGGGGTGGCAGGGACCCCGGGGGCTGCTGCTGGGACAGGCACAGGTGTCACCGCATTGCTCTGCTGTCACCTTATCCGGAGGCAATGCCTGTGCTGGGGGGCTCAGGGCAGGGGAGGGGTCTTTGAGAGACAGGAGTGAAGGTTTGCTCTATTTATTCCCAATCCTAGTTGGAATAAAAACTGATAACAAGTGCACTTCCTGATCCGGGAAGGACAGATTCAGTGTTTCTGCCCCAGTTACTCTCCATGAACTTTGTCCCCTCTGCCCACGTTTCAGGAAAGGGAACAGGGCAGGTTGGTGGGGCTGCCACGGCCTCCTCATGCCTGGCACCTCGGCACATCTGTGCTCTGAGCTCTCTGTCAGAGGAGCTGCTCCGTGTGCTGCAGACAGAGGTGAGGCAGCACCCGTGGGAGCCTTGGGGACAGGAGTCTCCTGTGTGGTTCTTGCTAATGAGTCCTGGTTTTGGACTGCCAGCTTTGCCAGTGACAGCGAGGGTTCCATGCACGGACGATGGAGACAAGGAATGCTGAGCACCTTGCAAAGCCATCGTCATCTCCAGGCCAGCAGGACGAGCTCCCGACCCCGCGCTCTTCCTCGTCAGCTGAAGATGAGGAAGGTCAGGAAGGTGTCTGTGGCTTCTTCTGTCCAAGGAGCAGCGAGTGCGGTCCCAAGGATGAGCCTCACTATGAGTTAAGCCATGACAACTCCTTGCCCTCCCTGTGGGGATCTTTTCCCAGGAGAACCAGGAGGCACCTATCAAGACTTATCAGCCTCCCCGAGTGTCCTGCAGGGCACAGTGGGGATGCTAGGGGCTGTAATAAATGTTTTGGCAGCAGTGAAATGTTGGCCTTCAATGAACATTCCCAGACAAAGCCTGGGCATGTGCTCAGGCACAGTGAAACAGATCTGGTGGGGCTGCCTGGGGCAGACCTGGAGGGAGACCAAGACACCCTGGACTGGGAGGAAGATGAGGTTACTGCCTTCTCTCTGTCTCCTGGAGAAGTGAAGATGTGTCCCAGCCAGCTGGTAAGTGTTTCACACAGTGACTGTGGGTGCCTGCTACCTCTGCCCCGTTCCCTGCTCCCTTGAGGTGCCCAGCTGGTGCTGAGGTTGGGATGCTCTGGCACACATGGGTTCTTCGTCTTCTCTTATACTCTCATTGATGTCTACAGGAAAAAGGCAGCTCAGCAAGAACTGCTAGATTTCACTGGGATTGTGCTTTCTGGTTCTTTTCAAATCTTTTTCTGCTGTTTTGTGTCACTGTCTCAGGATTATAAACAGAACATGCAGTTATTTATCCTGGGCACTGATTTAAAACCTTCCTCTCCTGATAACTCAGCCCTCCCTTAGTGAAAACCACGTGGCTGAGGACTGGGATGGGTCTGCTCCCTCTTCAGTCTCGGAGCTTTGGAATTTCTTCCCAGCAGCAGGAACAGAAGCCCGAGACAGCCCAGCACAGGGTGTGGGGACAGCCCGGTCTGCAGCCCGCCTGCAGCCAGGATCTGTCCCAGAAAAAACCTCTTCTGCCTCTTGTCTGCCGTGGGAGAGGGGAAGCAGGCGGCTGCAGCCCCGCCCTGTGGCAGGGGCTGGGGGCAGGACCCTCGCCGGGACCACCTGGCAGCCCCCGCGGCCGCGGGGGGCGAAAGGAGTTCGCTGTCACATAACGAGGCTTTGTGTGTGTGAGGGTTGGCATAGAGGGTTTCTGAGGCTGCCTCGGAGCTTTCCCGGCGTCCCCAAAGAAGGCTGGCAGTGGCGTGTGGCTCCCGTCCAGCCTGGAAATAGCCCGGGGTGCGGTGCCCGGGGGCACGGGATGGGCACGGGATGGGCACTCGGTGTCCCTGAGCGTGGAGCATCTCTCCTTGTTCGTGCAGTCAGTGCCTGAAGGAAAGGGCATCCCTGGGCAGTGGTTTTGTCTGAACAGGTGCCAAGAGAGGAGGATGTGCCCGACGCTGGTGTGCTGTAATCCTGCTGTGATGCTCCTGCTGGGAAGAGCACAGTGTCCCCAGCAGCCCCCACTGCTGCCTGCCCGTGCCCTGAGCCCCCTCAGCTTTGTGGTGCTCTGGTCTCGGGGTGCCCACAAGATCAGCCTGGCTCTGGTGGGGCTTGACAGCAACCCCGGGCTCTTGAGGACAGCCCGGCAGGGTCTCCTGGCCACCGATATCTGTGCCACGGTGGTCTGTGCCTGAGCATGGAGGGGCCAGGCAGGGGGTCATGGTGTCGATCCTCTGGAGACTCCAGAGTGCTGGAGTGTGACAGCAGAGCCCAGAAAGCCAAACTGGGCACGGGTGGGCTTGTGGAAACCTTGGGGTCCTGTCACCTCCATGCTCCCACCTGCTCTGGGGCTGCACGCTTGGAGCCATCAGGGGGTTGGACTGTTGGCATCCAGGAGCTGTCGTGTCCCCTGTCCTGTATCCCAGTCCTGCTGCCATGTCCCCAGTTCTGCATGAGAAGCTGCACAAGGAAGGGTTTGCCCCTGGGGTTGGGTGTGGGACGCTGGTGCATGAACGGCCCAACCCTCCACCAGTGAGGAGAGGCTGGTGTGGGTTCACCATGGGGATTCAGCTTGCAGAGACCTGCCCTTGCAGGGAGCCAGCACTGCACCTGACAAGATTCCTCTGTCCTGGGAATGAATCCCAACCCTCGGCCAGAATTAGGGCTGGGATCCTCCCCAGACAACAGCTGTCACCAGAACTATGTGCAAAAATACTCGAGTAGCTCAAGTGCAGGTTATTAAGTGACATTTCACTGTGCCGGCCCGAGGAGGAGGTGTCCCTGCCGCCTGTGGTTGTCTTCTGGCTGCTGAGAGAGCTGTCAGTGGCAGGTAGCAGGGGGTGTTGTGCACATGGGTGTGCAGGAGCACACGAGTGCTGGAGCCCTCCCCGTGCCGCCCGCGGCGTTTCACCACGGGAGCCTCCCTGCTCAGCTAATAATAACTCTGCAATTCCTTGGGCTGCTCTGGTGCCTGCCTTGGGGGCAGGGGATTAATGTCCCAGGATTAATGTCCCAGCCAGGCTCCAGCAGCTCAGTGCTATTCCCAGGGGAAGGAAAAACTGCCTGGTGAGCATTCTGCTTATGTCCCCTTTTATACTTAAAAATGCAGCCTGATTTATATTTCTTGTTCTCACACAGGCGTCTTGAAGAGAACTGGAGCACAACAGCAGGTTTTTACTGGAGTTCTGTCCTGCAGGGGAGTCTCTGGAGATACTCCCAGACAGTAACTCTTGGATGCTTGATCACAAATGGAGTTAAAGTCCAATGGGTATTTGGGTCTCAATTTCTTTCTGTATCACTTGGATCTATTTGTAATTTGTGTGTCTTGTCTGTAGTATCTCAAAAATGTCACCATATCAATTATACTCTTTTAAGTGCATTTAAATAGCCCCATACTGAGCACAGCCCAAGGCCCCTGTAGAACTCCCCAAGCTTTCTGCCTCTGGGAATGGGGACAGGAGCACTCCTCAGCTGGTGCAGCAGAAATTCCCCGAAACTGTCATGAACTGATTTTTTTCAGTGAAACTAGGAGATTTTGCCAGTCTGTGAGGACTAGTCAGCTGCAAAGTTTGTTTGGCTTTTGTGTGTGCGCTAAATCAATCGGTGTTTGTGAATTCTCTCACTGGTGTTTGCAAACCAGAGCGTCCTGTGCCAGGACCCCTCAGGAGAAGGGGAGTGCAGGGGGGATTCCTGCAGCCTTGGGAGAGGCCACGAGCCCTCGGGTCATCCCTGGGAGTCCAGTGCACCTCTGGGCTAAGGAAAAGTGTCGCTGGTGGTGGAGGGTGAAGCACCAGCGGGACACAAGGGCCACCAGTGCTGGGAGAGGGGACACCAGTGCTGCCCCAGCCCTTGGAAGGGACGTGCTGAGGGGATGCTGCGGGACTGCCTGGCTGCTCCATCCCTGTGGCATGCGGGGATTGATGCCTTTGGCCCCAGAAGGCTCTCAGGGATCCTCATACGAGCGCTGCCTTCTGCACGTGGGGATGAAGTAATTGCCTAATTGTCCCTCCCAGAGGGAAGCTTTCCCACGGCGCTGGGTCTCCGGTGCAGCCTGTGGCTTGTGTGGCAGCCTGACAGCCCCCTGTGTCCTGCAGCCTCGCAGGCAGTGTCCATCCCCAGCACATCTGCCCTGCCAGCCACTGGAGATGAAGCCCACTGGGATTATTTTAAATGAAGAAGTTTTTAAGTGAGAAGCAGTGGTGGCAAGTGGGCAGGGAGCTCACTGGTGATATGGGGCAGCCGTGGGACAGTGGGGAGCTGGAGAATGTCTTCTGGTGCCCTTTGGCATTCACACCTCTCTGTTGGCTTCTTGTCTGGCCCTGGTGGTGCCTCTCTGGTGGCAGCAGATATATGTGGGCTCTTGGGCTGGGGCAGCGCTGAGGGCTGAGCAGGGGTGCCCTGGGGAGCTGTGGGGTTCTGTGTGCTGTTCTGTGTGCTGGCCCTTCCCGGGCAGAGCCCCGCAGCCCCTCACCCGGGGGCACGTGGGGGGGTTCAGCCTGTCCTCGGCCTCTGCATCTCCCGTGGGCAGCAGGTTCCACATGTTCTCCCCCCGTCCCTCTCTCACCGCCCTCGTGGTGTCACAGCCCCGGCACCGCCAGCGCCCGCCCCGCGTCGGGAGAAGAAAAGGGTCCCTGTTCCCGCTATGCTAATGGGGAAACGCCAGCGCGGCGGGAGCTGCGCCCTTCCCGACCTCGGGAAATGCCTGTGCACAGCGGGAGAGTGGAAAATCCCCGCGTGCCGGGGCTCGGGGCTCGGCCGGCCGAGGGGAGCCCCCCGCTCACAGCCCCGCGCACAGCCCGTGGGTGCCGCCCGGGGCCGGCCCCGGGAGCGCTGCCAGCGGGGGTGCCGTGGCTGGCGGGGACCCTGCCCGGCCGCCAGCTGGGTGTCACCGATCCTGTGCGACAGCCGCCACAGCAATAGCTCATCGATGCACAGAAATAGCTCCGGCCCTGGGGACACGGGAGCCTTCGGGGAAGGATCTGTTGTGGGAAGAGCCTGTACCTGTCCCCTAAAACACCGGCCCTGTCCCATGACTTTCGGAGAACACGGGATGTGTGTGGCAGTGCTGGGGCTGGTTGGTGCCATCCTGGTGGCCGTCCCAGCTCCGGGCACTGTGGCAGCAAACGGCTTCCACCACGTGGGAAGCTCTTAGTGAGTGTGTGCAGGGTGGAGTTTTCCTTAGACTCAGGCTCTTAAAATTAACTCAAGTTTAAAATGGGTTCTCATGTGGGTCTGAGGATGATAGTGATACACATGCACACATATATATTTATATATAGAATGTATGGACATTGCTTTTGCTTTTCCTGTAGCTGTCTGCAGAGTGGGTACATTAGGAATTTTGGGAAGAGCCAAATGCAGCAGTGGGGTCTGTGTCCCTGCACCACTCAGCAGAAATACCCATTTGGTGTGCACAGCTCCTGCCACTTCCCCATGGATCCGGTCCCCAGGAGCTATTCCTGCTGAGGATAGTGTCCTGGCACGCTGAGGAGGGATCCAAGATGTAACATTACTGGAATGCTTTTGGGATGACTGGGTAGGAAGAAGCTACACAAGTATGCAGAAACTGCTGTGGTTTGTCTCCCAGGCCTGGGAAGGAGACAGCCTGCTTCTGTTTGTGCTAACTTGGCTTTTTTGGCTTTTGGAGGAAGTGGGAGAAGGACCTGACACCACTGGAGCGAGCGGCAATGCGGGGACTGGCGGGGGCACTTCTCTGGGTCCTGGCAGGGTTATGGCTGAAGCAGCAGGGCTGTCCCCCGTCTGGCTTGGGCAGGACAGAGCCACCTTCCCCGGCCTGTCCTGATGGCCTGGTGTTTGGATGGGCAGACAGATGTACATATGGATGGTCAGATGCCTGTGTGCCACCCGCCGTGCTGCCTGTGCCAGCTGGAGCGGGCAGGTGCCTGTGCTGCCCTGGAACAACGCATGGTGCTGCAGGGTGAGCCCCTGATGCAAAGAGGAGCTCACTGCCACCAAGCCTGGCAGTGCCACCCTCCCTGAAGGGACAGTCCCTCCTGTGAGAGCTGCCTTCAGCCCCAGCCCAATGCCCTGCTTGGGGCCTGTAGAAGCTCTGAAGAGGCTCAAGCTGCCCGGAGTGATGGTGGCTGAGCCTTTTGAAGGGCTGATGCTGCCTGTGAGCTGCTGCCAGGACCCTGGCGGGGCCGTGCCAGGGCCAGGCAGAGCTGTGCCAGTGCCACCAGGGCAGTGCTGCTGATCCAGGGCCCTGGGTGCCTGTCAGGTCTGCTGGATGCTGCTGTCTGGCAGGGCCTCGTGCCATCCCCTCCAGGCAGGTGGAGCTGCTCCAGCTCTGCTGTGCCATGGACTTCTGTGCTCTTGTCCTTGCCTTGTCCCCCTTATCCTCGTTCTTTGGGGCCCCAGCACTCCGTCCTGGACTGACACGTGGCGCTGGGCACAGCTGCCACACGCCCCGACTGCTGGGGGCTGGGGACGGATGTGTCACGTCCCGGGCAGAGCCCCCGCGCTCCCGCTCGGGTTCCTGCCCGCAGGTCCTGTCGGAGTGGAGCTGACACCCGCCCGGGAGAGGCAGTGGGCAGAAGCGATGCCACGGGTGGGCCTGATGCCAGTTCAGGGTGGGTGGCACCCAGCGAGGGTCCTGTGCGAGCAGAGCTGAGCCGAGGCATCGCTGTGGATCCACTTGCCCTTGCTGGTTCCGAACTGCTGACACATCACCAGTTCGTGGGGGGTTCTCATGTGCCTGCAAGAAGAATCCTGGCCCGAGGGGCTGTGAGTGGGGGACTGACACAAATGTTTGTGAAGTGACCTTTTATTGTGGTCCTTGTGAACAAATGATGTTTGCGAAGGCAGATAAGGAGCTGTGAATAGCTGGACTGAAAGGCTCAGCCGTGTTTGATGGCCGGGGACGTTTTCCCTGTGTTGTTGTCGCCGCTGGGGTCCCACCTGCAGAGTGGCCCGGGGTGCCCCTGCTCTGTGATGAGGGTGCCCGCTGTGCCCGCGGTGAGGCCAGCAGCACCTGAGCAGCCAGGGGTGGCTCCAGGGCTGGGTGCACCCTGTCCCTCGGAGAGGAGAGCGCCGGGCGCTGCCACTCAGCCTGGGCAGGACTGGAGTGGCAATCCGAACCGCCCGGGGTTTGGATTCCAACGTCCTACGTGTGCCTTTGACAGCCAAAGTCGCCCTTCTCCTGCCCTGGAGTGCCGCTCTCCCCTCGCCCCTTCCCACTGCCTGGGAATGGGAGCAGCTCGGTGCGTTCCAGGCAGGAAGGAAAGCCTGGAGCTGTTTAAAACTCGCAATCTTCAGGGAATTTCAATCGCGTCCAAGCCCGTTCCCAACCAACTGAATAACGGTGCAGGGTTTGAATGCCGGCCCCGGCCCGCCTCCGCGGCTGCCTGCCGCTCCTCCCTCCGCCCGGCCGCTGCTGCCCGCACGGGGCTCTGCCCGGCTCCGCCGCCGCCGCGCTGCCATGGGGCTGCCGGGGGGGGCTCTCCCCGCGCCCGGGGGCAGCGCCGCGGTCTAGGGGGGTCTGCCGGCCCCCGCCCGCACATCATGCCCTTGCTGGATTTTTTCTGGGCTTGCTTCAAAAGAGCCAAGGTAAGAGAGTGCTGCTTGATGGTGTCCGTCCCTGACACACTCCAATTTCGGGAGAAGCCTCTGGAAGGGACGGTGGGGAGGCGTCCCCGGGGGGCTCGGCTCGCTCACGGTGTGAACGTCTGCTCTGGGGATGTTGTTCCCTGCCCCACGTGCATGCGAAGGTTAATTTTGGCTGGGCCGCCTGTGGGTGGTCCCTGTGCCCTGCGCTCGCCTGCTGCCCTTTACTGGGTCACCGTGTCCCAGTGCTGGGCGAGCAGGGTGCTGCCCCCGGGCTCTGGGGGTGTCTGGGTGTGCCCTCAGCCCCCCGAGATGGTCAGAACGTGCCAAGAGGGTCCTGCCGTGCCTGGCTTGGGTGGTGTGGCCAGGCTGGGACATCCCTCCAAACCCGGAGGCTCGGGTTGCACCCTCCGCGACTCTGGGACCACGGCCGACCTGGAGGGTCAGGGCAGCTGTGAGCAGGATGACAAAGGAGCAGCGAGGCTGAGGGCCCCCAGTTTTTAATTTCCTGCTGCAGCGGCTCTCGTGGTATCTGGGATTTTTCATTGGGATTTAATTCTGCATCTGTCACCTTAATAACGAGCGACTCTCCCTGCCTGCCCCTGAGCACTGTTGGTTTATTGTGTCCCAGCCTACGCAGAGCAGTGGGAGGTGAGCAGGGGAAACTGTGGTGGTATGGTTAGTGTGGGTTGTGGGAGCTTCAGGTTGGGAAAAGCGGTAAAGTCCCTTTACAGGCAGTGCTGTACACGGGGCTGTGCTGGGTGAGTGGGTCTGCCACAGAGGAATGGACCTGGAATGCACGCTGTCCCCCGGGCTTTCAGTGCAATGCTTAAAATAGTTGAGTCTAAAAATGACATTTGTGAAATTCACTGGTAATATTAGCGGCTGTCTTGTCCCCGCTGTCTCCAGAGAGCTTAGCTGTCCTCATTAACCCTGCTCATCCCTGCATGCTGCGTGTTGGCGTTGCCATCCTGCTGGTGGTGGCACAGAGATGGACACTGGGTCCTGCATCCCCACTGGCAAAGCTGCAGCTTGGGATGGCTCCAGCCCGGCCCGCACAGGCCCTGGTGCCCGTAGGCTTCAGCGTCCCTGGGAGCATCCAGCAGCCCCCTGGCTTCAGTCACCTCCTTGGCCCAATGTGGGGTCCACTGGCCCAGCTGGCCAGGGCAGCACCCTCCTGGTTGCCTTCAGTGGGCACCACCGGCCTCCTGTGGGGTTGGGGCTTCTACTTCAGCCTGGCCCTGCTCTCCTTCCCGTGCCGGTGCCGCTCAGCTGCTCCCTGCGAACAGGCGAGGAATTCTCACCTTCCTCGCTGAGGAATTTCTTGAAGAGGGAGAAACCTGCTGGGTTCTCTCTGTGGGATTGAAGCTTTCCAGGTTAAATGAGGTGGAGCTGTGGCTGGTGGAAGATTTCGTGGGAAAAGGAAGGTGTGGGAACAGCCTGGGCAATGCCGAAGGAGCCAGAGGAGCCCGGTGACCTCCCCTGTGGACACGGGCACGCTGTGAGGTCGCAGCGATGACTCCAGCCCCGGTGAGGGCACCCCTCGGGCGGGCGCTGCCGCGGGAAGCCCAGCAGCGGGGACATGGTTAAGCCTGTCTTCCCTGGGTCATCCTCAGCCCTGCTGCCCCGGCAGGAAGAGGGGTCCCGAGGGGTCCGTGGGAAAGCCGGGCTCGGCAGCGCGGCGCATTCCTGCAGCGATCCCACCGGCACCTCTGGCCCTGAGCGCGGGGCTGCGGCGGCGCTGGGGGGGCTCGTCTGCACCCGGAGAGGGGCTGGGGAGGGTCCCGGGCGCTGTGCTCGCCTCGGGGCCAGGGAGTGGGGACCTTCTGCTCCTCCACCGCTGCCAATTGCCGCTGTCTCCCAAGTGCTGCCGAGGCCCTGCTGCCGTGGATCCCTTTTCTCTTGGCTGCCCTCGGGAGCCGAGGTGGTGGCTGCGTGCTGAGCACGCTGTGTTTGCCCAGTGCTCAGGGCCCTGGGGATCGGCGCTGGTGTTTTAAAACCAGTGGGGCTGATGCCCTTGGGAAAAGTCTTTGCCAGAGCCCTGCTTGTCCTGGGAGCTGGAGCAGCTCTGCTGGTCCCAGCTCAGCTCTGGGCAGAGGGGAGGCTGGAGCGGGGACCGAGACCAGACACGAGGGGAAATGGTTCACAAATGTGAGAATCAAGATGATAAAAAAAATAATTTCTGCTATTTTTTTTTTCTTTTCACAGAATTTCACGTTGCTAGAAGATAAAAAAGATGCAGGTAAGCTGCAGCAATAATTTTTGGGGCAGGAGTGCCCTTGCTGTGGGGTGGGCAGGGCTCACAGGAAGAGGAATGTCCCCTTGCTGGGTTCTTCTGCCAGCAGTGTGATTCCCCCCTAAAACTGTTATTTCCAAAGGGATATATTTGCAGAGGGGCCTTGGTTCCTTTTCAGTTCCTCTCCTCTTTGTGGTGAAGGGCTTTGTGCTCTGCAGATAATCTCATGGGGAGCTCCAGAGCCTTGGCACTGCGGTGCCACAGGAAGGGGGGTCACCCCTGGCTCGGCGCCCCTCGCCTTTGTGTGACTGGAGGGTCTCACCCGTGCCGGCGGGGCAGCGGGGACTCGCAGTGCAGCCCCAGGCTGAGGCATGGGGCTTGTGCCCAGCTCCACGGGCTGCTGCTGCCCTGGTCAACCCTCTGCCAAGGTGGGGGCAGAGGCTGGGGATCAGGGCTGCCCTACCGTGAGGGGCTCGTGGGTGCTGGGGAGGCTTCTGGTGGTCTGTGGGAGGAAGAGGAGGAGGAGTGGGAGGGTGTGTGTGCCAGCAGGGCTGGGAACCAGGGATGAGGATGGGGCTGGGGGCAGCGGGGTTAAGGTCCTGCCTTTCATCACCCCACTGGTTGGTGCCAGAGCCCTGGTGCCATGAAAAGGGAATCCCACCATGCAGGGAGCCCAAGGGATGTGCCCAGGGATCTCCAGGCAGTTCCCTGCCCGAAGGGTGAGGCACTGAGGGCCTCTTGTTTCCATGCACGGAAGGTTTAGGTGAGCTCTGAGTCTGGCCAGCGAGAGCCCGGGAGCGCAGGAGAGCTCTGGGCAACAAAAGGTGCTTTGTGAGGGAGCCCCAGAGGTATCTGGGGTGGTCTCCGGCCCTTTCACAGGAGAGATTAAGAACATAAATGTCAAGAGCTTGTTAAAAAGAGTTAAAGAGCCCTGTGGAAAGGAAGGGGCAGGGAAGACTCCCATGGATCACACTGTGACTGGGATTTTGGGGTGAAAAACGTCGATAGATGTTTTCCCTTTGGTTAGAACTGCCTGAAGAATCCAGGTCTCTCCTGGTGAAGGCTCAACACTCACATGAGCCCAGCTGACACTTGCCTGCCACGTGTCCCCGTCCCAGCTCTGGCTGCTGGAGGGATGCTGGGCTGCCGTGGGCTCTGGGGGCAGGAGGAGCAGGAGCCCGGTGTCCCCAGCAGCGGTGCAGTTTCTCACCCTGGGATTTGTCACCTGTCACTTGATGCGTCAGCGGGGCCGTGGCGGCTCCTGGTGCCCCTGTGACCTGCAGCAGCGCCCGGCCTGGGGCAGGCTGGAGCTCTCCCTTTCCTGTGGATTACAGTGGACAGGGAGTAAGCCTGCAGGGACCTTGTGCCCTCTGCTGGGGTTTTAAAGCCCTGGGGAGGGGCCGGGGCAGGTCCCTGCTGTCCTCTCTGCTCATTGTCCCCAGAAGCTGCTCGGACACACAAGGGGGGCATTCAGGCCGTGGCCTTGGGGACACCATTCCCTTCCCTGATGATTTTCAGTCTCTTTGGATGGGTGGCTCAAGGATCTCAGCTCCTAACCCAGTGGCATGAGGCAGGGTGGAGCTGGTTCTGGTTTATCCCAGTGGCTCTTGGCAAAGTGTCTCTTCCTCCAGTTCCTGGAGCCTGCCTCTGCTTCCTGCACCACAGCACTGCTGCTCTCCCAGCACACCTGGCAAACTCCCTGAGCTGCTTTCCAGGCACAGACGGACCCGTTCCCAGGCCCATGTTTGGAGCTGTGGTTGTGCTGCCACATTCCCTTCCCTGAACAGCAGCTGGACAAGGTCACTGTGGCTTCCCCCTGACGTTAAAATACCCGGATATGCCATGGCAGCTCCTGCAGCAGTGATGATGGAAAACAACCTGGATTTCATCCGCCTTCTTGGAGGTGACATTTCAGGCAGAGCACACAGGGGACTCCTGTGTCCCTGCTCTCCCTCCTGCTGCCCTGGCCCACCCTGCAGTCCCCTCCAGCAGCACCCTCACCTTGGTGGGACACAGAGCCCCTGCACTGCCCCAAACCATCCCACTGGAACAGTCCCAGCTGGGTCAGGTTTCCATGGATTTCCTAACCCTCTGCTTCCTCTCCAGCCTTCACTTTCCATGTATTGTTCTGGACTGAGCAGAAAGGAAAAGCTTGGAGAAGAAAGGGAAGGCTTGCAGACTGGCCATGTGCCTGAAAACTGCACCCCCAGGATAAATTCCTGCCAGCAGCAGCACCAGGTCCCTCCAAAAGGGATGGGGAGGTGCTCTGCCCACGTCCCGGAGCAGGGGCTCCTCTCGCTGACGAGGGACAGGGACGGAGCTGGCAGCTCCTGCCAGCACAGCCAGACTGTGGCGACATCGCAGCGTGTCAGGGTGGGCTCCTGTGGCTGCATGTGGTGAACTAACAGGGAAAAGCAGCACGAGGGATTCGGCTGAACTTTTGCCCCTGCATGAAATAATAAGGTTGTATTTACCCAGCATCTGGATTACCGAAAATAACCCGCTAAATTTAGCTGTTGTTGATGTGTTGTCACAGCTGAGCTGTTCTTCTCTCCTCACACGAAATCTCCCGCACTGGCTCGGTGGGTTTGTGGCCTGAGCACGAGGCCCCCGTTCCTCACCTGACCCGTTCCCTGGGTTTTGGGGGAGAAGCGGAGCCTGGGATCTGGTTTTGTCGTTGTCTGAATGTGTTGGAAGGGAGAGGGAGCCGGGGCTGTGCCAGGATCAGTGGCTGTGCAGGGGCCAGTGCTGCTGCCCTCGGCACTGGGGCCGTGCTCCGGCTGTGCCAGCAGTGCCAGGGAGACCGGAGGGGGCCCGGGGGGTGGGTGGGATGCTGGAGGTGGCGGCAAGGACCCATCCTGGGCCCTTCTGGAACTTGCTGAGAAACTGCTGCTCTTACATGGTGGAAAAGGCAGTCACGGGGTTGGGTGTGGATTGGAGAGGTGGGAAGTAGAAAAGCTGAACCGAATGTGATTATTTGTGGTTTTGGTGGGACATGTGATCAGGGGATTCTGCGCTGCTCCTTCCTCTTCCTCTTCCTCTTCCTCTTCCCTGCCTGCCCAGGCTCAGGCTTGGCTGGTGCATCACCAGTTCTCATCCTTATGCCCCTCTCCCTGTAAAATTCCTGTAGCTCTGACCCCCTGGTGACTGCAGTGACAGAGCCCCCTCCCCCAGTTCCTTCCTTCTGGGGCTTTAATTCCAGGGCTGGAAGTTTTCCCATTTCCTGTAGATAACAAATTACAGATTCTCCCCTCTGGACAGCACGATCCACTCACAGGTTGGGGGATTTTCTTTGAAGGCCAGAAAGGAAGAACCTGGGTTAGAGAGAAGGTTTTGCTGTGTTGGTGAGCTGCAGAGCATGTGGAAAATGCAGGGAATGAACTGGGAAAAGGCCCCTTTAGTCACCTTCTGCCCGGAGTGTCGCCAAATTTTTCCTATGGTAGCAAGGAGTGATTGAGACTGACTGGAAAGAAACTACAGGCAGGAAAGTACATTTCTATCTGCATCCTCGGGGTGGTTTGCATGAGACTGAAAGGGTCAAGAGGAAAGTTCCAAGTGATGTAATTTCCCTGAAATGATAATGAGAAAATACGCTGAAAATTGGTGGCAAGGTTTAGCTGGGCAATGGTTTTTCTTTGGTCAGAACTTTGACGTGCAAACTACCTAAACATGCACAGGGAGGCAATGTTTTCTGTGCCTGAAATAGCCCCTCTCTCCTTCTGGGCAGAAGCTGGTGCAACGGGAGCAGACGGGGGGCTGTGGGAGCCTCTCGGGGCTGCGTGATGCTCACGGGAGTTTGTTTTCAAAGCCTGAGAGGTCAGCTGGGGAAAAAGCAGCGTGAGGTGTTTGCAGGCCAGTCTGATCACGTTAATTCCTTCTCCCCTTAATGAAGAGCCCCAGAGCCGTCCGCAGGGCTTTGAACACCCGCCCGCCCCGGGGGCGGAGGCGGGAGCGAGCGCGCGCCCGGGCGCGGTGTGGCCCCGGAGCGGGGGCGACGCGGTTTTGGGAGGATGCAGGTGCAGCACGTGGCTCAGCATCACCGTGGCCTTGGCCCCTGGTTGATGCCTGGCCCCGGGGGAAGGGGCTGAGCGGCGTCCCAGGCTGCGCGTCCCGGGGATGCTGCGGGACCCGGCGGGCGGAGCGGGGCCGCCGGGCGGGAGCGTCCCCCGGGGCGAGCGGCTTCCTCGGCCGGAGGCGCGGCCGGAGAGGCTCCGTCGGGGGTGGGGGGAACGGGCGGAAGGGGAGCGGGCGTTCCCCGGGAGCGGCCCGAGTCCCGGCCGGGCATCCCGGCGGGGGAGGAGCCGCCGCTCTCGCCCGTCCCGCCGCAGCGCAGC
>WBMZ01017067.1:0-22465 GCA_013400975.1 Atrichornis clamosus | reverse complement strand
CGCCGCCACGCCCCCCCGCCGCCTCGTGCCCACCCCGGACGCGCCGACGGCGCCTCTGGTTGGGTGAGCGCTATGCTCGTCAGAGACACGCGAGAGCGGGGGGTGGGGCTCGGGGCGCTCGTGCGGGAGGCGGCGCCGAGTGTCGCTCCTGGTGCAGCCGCGTCCGCCCGGCGCCGCCCGCAGAGCCGCCCGCCCGCTGCAGCCGCTGTATGGTCCTTCCCCGCGCCGCCGCCGCCGAACCCCCGCCGGCAGCTCCGCGGCCTCCAGCGCCTCCGCCTCTTCCTCCTCCTGGTTCTGCTCCTCCTGCCCCCGGCGGTGGCGCCCGCACCCCGGCTGTATGATCAGGCTACAGTCTTCAATGAGTAACCATATTCCTGTGAGTGCTACCCGCCCGCGTCCCCCGCCCCGGCCCCTCGCCCCGTTGGCCTCCCGGCTCCCGCGCCTCTCCTGTTCCTCTCTCCAGCTGCCTCCATGTTGTCTCTTTGTTCTGTCGGTCGGGCCACGCCGGCTGCGGGCGGCTTCTCGAAACGCCGGGCTGTAGCTCCTCTCGGGCGGGGCGCTGGGGAGCCGAGCCCGCACGGCTGCGGCACGGCTCGGCCTCCTTCCCCCGAGCGCCCCTCTCCTGCCCCCGCCTGCCGGCGCCCTTCTGCCCTTCTCCGCCGAGAAGGGAGGAGGTGGCGGCTCCTGGGCGGCTTGGACCGGGCACAGAGCTGCTTTGTGAGCCTGGCTGCCGTCTGCCCCGCCCGCCGACCCGGCCTTGTCCCCGCTGGGGTCTGTGTGGCGGAGTCTGCCGGGCCGGGCCGCCCGCCGGGAAGGACCGCGCCTCGGAGTCCGGGGCTCCGCGCTCTGGGCCCGGCCGGGAGCCCCCCGATGTGGGGAGGCCGAGCCGGGCGGCGGCTCCGGGGGACAAGATGGCTCCGCGTCGGGAACCTCATCGAGGCGTGATGCGAACCCGTGACCGCCGCAGTCGGGGCGACGGCCCGGCCTGGCCCACGGAGCGATGTCACGGTCGGGACAGCGTCTTCTCGCCGCGGGGAGATTGGGACAGACAGACCGGGAGCCCAGGAGCCCGGGGCTGTCCGGCAAGCCGGGGCTTGCCCATGGGCGGCTGACTGCCAGGCTGGTTGCCAGGCTTGGCTGCCGCGGCCGGCGCTCGCCCCCCCGCCGCGGCCCCACGTGCGCGGCCGCTGCCGGGGCGAAGGCGGCTGGGCGGCTGCTTTGTCTCCGCCGTACTCGGGCGGGGAGTCGGTGTCGGCTGCGAGCGAGGACGTGAGTCCTTTCCAAAATGAGCTTTATGCAGTAGAGGTGGGACATGCCCGAGCTCGGCTGTGCAGCCGGCGTTGTTCGGAAGGAGAAGTCCGCAGAAGAGTCGTTTAAGTACACGTTGAGGTGGATGTTTCTGTAACAATCTGCCTGGAGACTCAAAAGTTCACGAATACAGTCAAATACCTTAATTTTGACCAAAATTGCTTTCAAGACCTTGCCATCTGGCTTTTCAGGGAAGGCATTTCCTTCTGGAGGTGGATCACAGTTCAGCATTGGAAGGTTTCACTTGCCGGTTTTTGTTGTATTTTTTAACTCCCCTAGTAATCTCGGTGCCTTTGCTGCCTAACATCTGTGACCACAGAGCACATTGTCTATTTAAGGACAAACAATCGAACAATGCACGGCTTGCTGGTGGTAATATGCCCTCCAAGGGCAGGGAAGCAAGACAGACAAAGAATTAATAAAATCAAGTCATTTACGGAATAGAAGCAGGTTTGTTTGCTTTCTGGTAGCCCGCTGTGCACGTTGCAAGTATTATATATGCACATTGCAACTATTATGAGCTGACAAATGTACAGTTTTTGTGGCATGAGAGCCCTGTAATCTGGTGTTTCTAATTTCTGTTGGAGACAACTTTCTAATATGTCTACCTACATCTGCTGAGTCTTTCAAAAGCACTGACTCAGACATATGAACTTTGTCTGTTTGTAATCTCATAAAACTGCTAAATCAAGAAACCTGAATGTTACACTTAAATGTCAGCTCATATTATTCCCGTGATGAAACAGCAAAGGATTTTGAAATTGTCTCACAGGAACAGAATTGTTTTGGGGGAAAATGTGGAAGAAGCAGTACAGAAATTGCACAGCCATGAGAGAAAATGTGAGAATGAGAAATAAAAATGAGTGAGAGATACAGCAGGAGCCAAGGGAGCAGGATGTCATTGTCTTATTGAAACTGTGTCAGTAAGGCAGTAAATAAATAGAATTTAGCGTTATCTAATAACTCCTATCAAGTGAAACTTCCCTGTTCTGACAAAATACATGCCACATAAGAATACTGGTCTATCCCAGTGTGTAGGCTGACTGTAAGTGATCATTTGTTTTAAACATTAACCAGAACACCCAGATAAGGGTATTACAGAACTGTAAACAGATTGTCATTTTCTTTAAAAATGTAAAACTCACTTTGTTGGATCAATACGAGAAATATTTCTGTGTTAAATGAAAGTCCATAATTCCTTAGTGCTTTTTGCAACTTCCTGTTAGGCATTCATGGCTTTATTAAACTCTGTGAAATAGAGCAATAACTGTCTATGCATGTGTGTGCTAAATTTCTCATGTTATTGCTTAAAACTTGATGGAATAATTTTTTAGTAGAATGACAGGATTTATGTAGTTTGCTATTGAAGTGACAGTGTTAAGTCACTTTGAGATTCCTTGCTTATGGAAACCTTGGAGGAAGCATTAGACAAAGGAATGGAATGGTTTCTGTGATGTCTTATTTTCTCCAGTATCTGTTAAGGCTTCTTTGCTTGTTGTTTTTGTGGTCCAAGCAGAAGAACTTTGAACCGAGTCACATGGCCTCAGTTTCATCATCTCTGAAAGTTGCATTGACTTGTTACACAGGAAGTTTTGAGATAATTTCTTCTTCCCCCTTCAATGTCTACTTGAACCGCAAGAATATCCTTCCGGCATAGAACATGTCACAACAAATTTATGATAAACCTTTGAATTCTCCCCTCCCATCAATGACATATGAATGTATTTTCATAGGCAGTGGGTTGCTTTTCGTGGTCTAAAATAAACAGTATTTTCACTGTGGATATCATAACAAAGGCATTCATGTGCCCAGTAGATAGGAGTTACATCTTGTCAACAGCACTTTTTGAAGGTGTGCCTCTACTTTGCAGATCGTACCCCTTATCCTCCCACTCTTCCCTGTCTGCCTTGGCAGTTGCTACTGAGGCCTTGAATAGTAAGAGGAAGTCGGGGATATTTGTCACTCAAACTTTTTGTTGGGTAGTAAGTTAGAACAACGAAGTTCCTTGCATGTGTTCTCAAATTGTCAAGAAACTTAGTTTATTTTAGTTTTCTAGTTGTGATCCTGTGTTTTCAGTACATTAATGCATGTCAGGTCTTGATTTCAAGGAATGTGAGACCACAGTTGGTTTGAGGTATAAATGTTTTGGGTCTATGAGCAGGTGGTTTGAGCAACTGTGAACCATCTTGCACATCTTCTGAAGGTAAAGTGTCATATAACTGTGTTTAACAAGTGCTTTTGTTTGCATGCTTTTCAAGATGCTACTGAGTTGTGAACAAGAATGTCAACATCATGGAATAACTTTACACCTCCCTTCTTTCCCCATATCAATAACGATCTAATAGATTACTTTCTTAAGCCGTTTTTATCGGGCACAAGTGATTGTGTCAAGCCCCAAATTAACATGCATGTGAATCTGCTTGTCAATGAAGACAAATACTTTAGCTTTCTGTCCCAAAGAAGGGCATGAATTAAAGCCTTTCTTTTCAAGATGCCTTCCTCCTACTTGAACAGGCTATTCTCTAACTTCTTCTAGCATGAATTGTAGTAGATCATGCAATCATAATTAATGCAGCTTGAACCTATAATGGATAGGGTACCTTCTATTAATAGGTGGTCCTGACATATTAACCTTAGTTTGTTTTCCATGTTTATTTTGATAGGTCTAATGGTCTAAATGTTTGGCTTTCTGTTATGATGGAAAATACTATTTTTTCCAAAATTCTTCAGTGTTAATTTTTCTCAAGGAAAATATACGTAAATTGAAAAGTACATGTTGGAGTACCCAACTTTATGGTACAAATTATTAGTTGGTGTTACTCTGTTAATGAACCTTCTGCATACAACACTATGCATTTGAGTTTCACTTATGTAACTTTTTGCTTTCATGCACTGTCTTGACATGTTTGATAGCTTACCTATCAAAACTATTTGAGACAATATAGTAATTTTAAAGCTGTATTTCCAAGCCTCTTTAAAGTTCCTGACATCATTTGAGTTCCCTCAAAGCCTGAAGTCATCTTAATTACTGCAACACTATTTTCATACCTGAGTTCTCATCTTCCACGTCTTTTTGCTGAAGGTGGGTGAAGCCCTGTACTCTGGCTTAATGCCATAACACAAACAGCATGTCCATGTACTACTCATCTTTAATTTTTATTTGACTCCCAGAACAGAACGATACAAGGTTGGCAAAGCTGTCCTAGGATAGTACAGTGTGTTGCTGCCTAAAGGAGTTGGTCTTCATGTGAAGCTTTACTGCTAGTATTGGTGAGAAGTGATGGCATTCACATCAAAGGAAAATGGGAACTTTGGTCCTTTATAATGTGGCAGCAGTAGTTGGCAAGGCAAATAGTGAGGCTTAAGTACATGCTTGGTTAGGTCCTTAGTTGTGTGAATTATTAAGGTTCTGATGTGTCTGACTGCTAAGTCAGTAATTAACAAAACGAATTCCTTTGTAAGGGTTAATAACACATAGAACTCAAATGTAACGTTGCATAATCTACTTGCTTCAACTTCGTATAAGAATTTGTACTGTTCACCCAGTTTCTAGATGTTACTAGCAATCTGCATTAAAAAGAACGATTTTTTACTTAGTTAACGCTTTGCTGTCTGCATGTTTTCTTGCTTACCACTTTGTCTGGTATCTTGGGTACTCCTGTTTGCATACTAAGGGCAGCCTGCCTAGAAGGCTGGATGAATCCTGATTGCTTCTTTCTTCCTACATGCCCTGGGGCAACATGTTAAATGTTCTCTTCTCCCCAAAATCTCCATCTTGCAGATTGAAAAGTTTTCACCCTAATTACTCCATTCTGTGTCCTCAAGCTCACTTGCGTGCATTTTTGTTTCTGACAGCCTTCACTCCCTCATCGCATACTAGGGAAAGGGACTGTCTGTGGTTCTTCTTAGCAGTCTTAAGAAGAGATAAACATGAGATCTGCCAGTGCATGCAAAAAGCAGCACAAGAGCTTGTGCAGCTGTATCTGCTTAAAACTGTTATGTCCCTTTTTGCTCTTCTGCTTCTTAAACTAATTGGAAGTGACTTTAAATAAGTTATGTTCAGTTCTTTTTTTCAGTTGCTATTTTAGCTGTTCCCTAGATCTGGTCCTAGGAGGCTTTTAAATGCACACCTGCCACCTTCTGCTAGGACATGGCTGGTGAGTCCAGTGAGGATTCTTGGAGTTCTCCTGAGTCTGAATTCTCCTGGTTTCTGTTACTGTGTTGGCTTTTGACTTCAGAGCATTCTTCTTACTCTTTTTTCACACCTACTATACTTAGAGTTATTGCTGTCTCTCAAATTGATAAAGATAAAAACTGCAGTAGACTTTTTGAAAGTAACGGGCGAACTTAATCCTACAGTCTGTATCGCTACCAGGTGATGGTAGTATCTTTGGAGTGGCAGCAAAGTGCATGTGAAATTGTCATTTGTTAATTTCATTCTCATGTTTGTTATCAGGTTGGGATTTTTTTTGTGTGGTTCTTTGTTTCCTTTGTGTTTTTCAAGTCATGCCTGAGACTAACACACCTCTTTAAAACATGAAAATGAGTTGACTGACCAATATAAATAATTTTTTCTGCTAAATATTTATAGGATTGATTATGTTTCTAGTACCTAAGTATATTTAGTGGGCATGTGGTTCAACTTGTACCTCTCTTTTGGGAAACAGAACTTCTCTCTTCTTCCCTCCTGTTCCCTAGGCAGGTAGCAGCAGCAGCACTGGTACTGTGACTGGGTACAAAACTAACTTGTCTGCTGTAAGGTATCCATGGTGCATAAAAGCACATAGGGGTGGTTTATTTGCAAATAAATACAAAAACTCAAAGCAGTTATTTTGCTATCTTAATTCCTGGTTGCGTCTTGCAGTAATTATATATATAAATTTGACCATAGCTAAGCAGCATACCACCGGACAGGAATAACCTGTTCAATAAACTTGCCTCTGTACGTTTTTAGCTACCCGTATACTGCTGTCTTGGTATATTAATAAAGTAATGGTGTAAAAAGACTGTTAAAAGCATGTGAAGGTTGCCATGGGTCTTCAGCCTTTAGTGTGTGAAATGTTCCTTAGTTAGAAATCTGTATGCCTCAAAAGTCTCTGTTCAAAAGCTCCCATTGTGTTGTTAAACCACAAAGACTGCATTTGCTTTCAAGGCCTCCTATTTGAGTCAGGTGGATTTATATGCATTTTTTTCTACTGGCTGTTTTGTATGTGAATTAGTGATGTTTGCATGTAAAGTAAGTCTTTAGACATTAAGACTAGTGATTCCACATCTAAGTAGAGAGCGGTAGTTTTGTTCAAACACTAAAAATTGTCCAATGCTGAGCTTGAATATTCAAGGAATCCCATTCTTACCTTCATAGGACTACTTAAGGTCACTGTAACTTTAGTAGATATTGTGATGTCTCTCAATTCAAAATGGAAAAGGCACTTATATGGGTATCCTGGAAAAAATTGTTCTTTTTATGAATACTGGGGTTCTTAAAACTTGTTGCTATATTTAGCACATCTGATTTGGTATTACAATACATTTTAGGTTTTGGGGTTGCAAAAACCCAACTGGAAACTTTGTAATAAGTAAATGTATTTATTTGAAAGTAATCCATGCTAAGAAAGGTAACAGGGTTCTTAAACCTAATTCCTGGAATAAAAAATAAGCCTTGTGAAACTGCATAGTTGCCTTGTTTTTATTTTTTTCATTTTATAAAGCTTGATGTCTTAAAAATAACCTTATTTCACCTGTGCTCATTTTACCTTTTTTTTTTTCTCCTCTCCTCTCTTTACAGCAGTTCTGTGGTGTTCTTGGTTACACATTTATGGAGTTTCTGAAGGGCAGTGGAGACTACTGCCAGGCACAGCACGACCTCTATGCAGACAAGTGAACTGTAGAAATTCATTACTACTCCACCAAGAAGCCCCCCTAAGAGTGGTTGACCAGGATAAGAAGTGTTGAATTAAAATTGGCAGAGCATTTAACAACAGAATTCAGACCTGGATGGGGTAAACCTCAGTGCACTGCCTTTCTTTTGCCTCAGTATTACTGGATTGAAGAATTGCTGCTTCTTGTTAGGAGGTTCATTTCATTTCCCATTGCTCCCAACTTCATACTTCTAAGCACTGAGAATTTCACGTGGAGTATAGTGAAGTAGACTTCAGTTTCTCTACATCACTTCTGTATTAGAATTTTTTTTAATCCTTTCATAATCTTGTTGCATGTTTAACTAAATCAATATGGCCCGAATGAACCGCCCAGCTCCTGTGGAAATCACCTACAAGAACATGAGATTCCTGATCACTCACAATCCAACCAATGCAACCTTAAACAAATTTATAGAGGTAAGGCTGTGACAGAATTCTTACTGATGTATTTTTTAAAATGCCTGAACAGCGTGCTGTGTTTACAGTTTCCTTCTTCACTAGTTGATAACTACTGTGAAAGCCGTATGAGGAGGTACTGAGACTGTATATTGATTTTTTTCAAATACTGGTGTTGTGCTTCAAAGATCTGCAGACAAACCTATTCAGATATATATTGGCCTTGACAAATGTAGTTCTGAGAGTAAAGCCAAGTAATAATTCTACTGTCGAGTACATGGTACATTGTGTACGTGATTTAGGTCTGAAAACAGGAATTATCTAGCAGAGTTATGTGTAGAACAATACAAATATCTGCTAGTGGTAGGAGCCTGCATTCAGATCAGGCTGAAGTGGTGTAACATTTCCTTGCATTTACTGCATAGTGATACAGAATAGAATAAGTCACTATATGTTGTGGGTCAGAACCTTAGGAACAAATAACAGGATTGCAATACGCTTTCACTGCCTAGCTTCCTTCAGTATTAGCAGATCATGGTTTTAGTGTAGCTTAAGAGGATCCTCTGTGTCATAGTGTCTACTTGAGTGAAATTTGTGGCAATAGGCTTACTCTGCATTCAGAGCTGCTGAAGCTACTTTAAGTGCTTTGGTACATGCTACTGACTAAAGTGAGTGGCTTGGCATATATTGCTAGTACCAAATTTATCATGTTAACCATGTATCTAACATGTTGGAACTATAAAGTGCATGGTTGTATAAAGTGTGTGCATGAATGCTAACAAGTTCCTGCAAAGCTATTTCCTAGGAAGGTCTGAGTTTGCAAAGTCCCTCATCAGCAAGATTTTAGGTGTACTATAGGTCAGTTCTGCATTCAGTGTAGAATAATTTACGGGACACATGGTGTGATTATATTTGCTTGCCTTTATACTGTTACAAGTAGATCACCTATGCTTAGGCTGTGCATTGGTCATCACCATGACAGTTGCAGTTTGAATGATGAGTTGTTGCAGGGAGAATGAAGAGTGATTGCTTTTTATTTTAATGGAGGATAATAGCAAAATAGAAAGCTAAATTTTGTTGTTCTCTAGTTACGACAACTCAGGAACTGGAATAATTTATTGTCCTGTGCTCATAACTCTTAACAGTGAGTGATCTAACAAACCCAGTGTTTTAAGTGGAGGGAGAGAAGGAGAAGATTTAAACTTTGCTCAGAATGCTTTAAGTGAACCTCGTAGCTTTGCAAACGAAGAAGCTTCCTGTGCCCTTAAAAGGAATAATATTTTGGAGATGGACTACTTGATTAATCAATATTTACCTGGATCTGATTTTAAAGGAAAAAAATCTGATCCAACATAACAAAATTTAGTCTGCAGATACGACTGTGTTTGCAGAAAAGCTTAAGGGTGTCTGGCATTAGTACACAGGTTTTTATTTATTTCAGTTTTCTGTGTTCTTAGCAGGATGGCAAACATTTGCATGAATTTAGCTACTGAAAATTTTGGATTGAGTTACCGAGTTAGATAATTGAGAAAATGAAGTGGTAAGTGAAGCTAGTTTACTCTTACAGCAGTTTTTTTTTTCACTGCCTAGGAACTGAAGAAATATGGTGTTACCACAGTGGTAAGAGTGTGTGAAGCTACTTATGACACTGCTCCGGTGGAAAAAGAAGGCATTCAGGTTTTGGTAAGTAGTGTAGAAGCAGTGTTTAAAAACAACTCATTCCCCTCCCCATCCTGCCCCTTTCCAAAAAAATAATTGTTTTGACACCACTTTATTAACTCTATGAATGTATTCCAGTAGCTGATGGAGGAAAAAGATGCACAGACATCTTTCCTCATCAGGAAAAAACTTGAGTTTTGAGCAAAATCATATGCTCAGTGAAAACTGATTGAAAGGAATCTATTCACAATATTGCTGTGGTTAGACTATTATAAAATTACAGATTTGAATGGTTTCTGTAGCTGTCAGCTCTTTGTCCATATTGTCCTGTCCTTTTTACCCTATGCACCCAGCTTACCAAGACTTTTCTCTTTATGTATTTGTCATCCTGTATTCTAGGACTGGCCCTTTGATGATGGTGCTCCACCATCCAACCAGATTGTTGATGATTGGCTAAACCTCCTTAAAGTTAAATTTCGTGAAGAACCTGGTTGTTGTATTGCTGTACACTGTGTTGCTGGTCTTGGAAGGTGGGTAAAGTTTTATAGATCTGTTGTATTGTCATCCGTGGTCAGACTTTAAGGACAGGTTAAGATCTAGTGCAGAAGTTTATTTGAGACAAATGTAAATAGTCACATATCCAGTATTGGAATGACCTCACACTTTAAAAGTGGTTAAGATGGCAGGAAACTGTATGTGTATATTAAAGGCCTTTAGATCAAGAGATGATGGTTCTGTCATAGCTCTCACAAAATTTACTGAATGAAGTTGACAAGTATATTCTTGTACCAAGCATATTGATGAGTGTCGCATTGATGTTTTTCATCTTGCTACTTCTTCCTCTTCCTAATGGATTTGTTTTTAGTGACTCACCTTCCTCTCCATCTCCATTTCAGCAGTATTGGCAGTCTCTTTGTACCAAGGGCATTGTAACAGTTAACCACAAACAAGTGGGTGATTCTGGCACATCAAGAGGAGCTCTCTTCCACCACTTACCTGGGGGGTGAAAAGTGTTCTCCAAAGTCTCAAAGCTGTTTGTCTCATTTCTAAGTGACCTCAAATTTTTTAGGGATAATGCTAAATACTCTCCTTTTAGCCCTGTTCCCTCTTTCTCCTGCCACTATGTTAAATACAGTTCCAACAGTTGTGAGAAAATAAGAGTTTTCCTGCAGTTGTTCTAGACAACCTGGGAACTAGATGTGTTCAAAAAGCAGTTGCTATATTCTAGTCATGGATTTCAGCATGTCCAATGTAAAATGGAGGTTTCTGGTCTTGCTGTCTATAAGCCTAGTTTATCCACTGCATTATGTCTTCACACATAACAAAGTCCACTGTAGTGATGAATGTTACCAAAACAAGTCCTCTTCTGTTGCTTCGAATGATACCAGTTGGTTTTTCCTGAAAACTGGACAGTTAATAAGTTGAAAAGACAATCCTGTCTTTCTATAATGTATGTTTTCTTTTAAATCCCTGAACATACAAAACCACTACTAGATACACAAGTCCGTTACTAGTGTGTGGCATGGGGGTTTTTTTGGTTTGGTGTTTTTTTTTTTTTTTTAATCCATAAATTGCTAGTGTATTTGAGTTTGATTTAAGTCAAGCTTTTCTAACTGAAAACTGTGTTCTGTGAGATGAAGAATACTGTGGCAAGCAAGGAAGTCCTCAGGGGAGTGCAGCAGCCTGCGGATAGCATCTGTTCCTAAGACCTGTGACACTAGTTCTAGAATTTGTCAGTTCTTATGAACCTGACCCCTCTTCTGACTTCTCCTTCGGCGTCCTAACTGCCTCAAATGATGATTCGTTGTGGAGAATAGAAAGACATGCAACTCCTCCCCAGAATCAATTGCTTTGAAACAAATGGTTAAAGATTATATGCATTTTATTCCTGCTGTCCTCTCCCATACCTAAAGTCAGATGAACAAAGCTAAGGTTGACAAGACTTAATGTAAACCTCCATTTAATGAGAATGGGTAATTCAAAAACAGGTGATATAATGTATCAGTTAATGTGGAAATGCCTTCTGGCTTTTTAGCTTTCCCAGAGAAGAAACATCAGATACACAGAAGAGAGAACTAGGTAAACTTTTTTTTGTGAGTGTGCATTGACAAAATCTTAACTGATTTTTTTTTTTGAACCAGAGCTCCAGTCTTAGTTGCTCTTGCACTGATAGAATGTGGAATGAAGTATGAAGATGCAGTGCAGTTCATCAGACAGTAAGTGTGAAGCTAACACGTAGATTTTTCCAAGATTTAACGTGTTGATACATGCTTGGGCACTGAAGGCAATTCTGAATGTTATTCTTGTCCTTGATGCCTATTTTTTTTCTGTAGGATATTTAATGTAGCACATCTGAACTTGTACTGCATACAGTCATTGTAAGACTTGGTCTGTGGAATGGGTATTCTCTGTTCCTGTCAAAACCAAATCAGTACATAATTAAAAAAAAAACCAACCACTAACAAACCCCTTAACTTTTAGTTAGATCTGCAGAGTTCTCTTTATTTTACATAAGTAAAGGCAGAACACTGTTGGAATTCAAGTTCTGTTTCCTAGCTAGAACTAAGAGTCATTCATGTTGGTGGATCCTTCCTTAGATCAAAGTGTGCTAAAGGGTTCTTCCTAGTCTTTTCTGGTGGTATATTAAAGACAAATACTTCCTTGGATTTTTTAAACTAATGTATGTAAGTTGAATAAGAACAATTTTAGTCTCAATGCTTTAATTTCTCAGGTTTCAGCTATATTTAAAAGAAGCTGCAGCCATTATAAACAATACCAAAATATTTCTTGCATAATTGCCAGGCCTTTGAAGAATTAAATTCAGATTGTACTGATTGTATATGAAGTAAGGAGTAGGAAGCTGGGTACACACTCCAAACAGTCACCCAACATGTACCTTTTTTTTTTTTTACATTATTATGGTTTGAGAAAATCTCAATTTTTGTTCAGTTTCTTATTATTGGGACTTAACATGTTTATGTACTTTATTAATATTACAGTATTCTTAATAATTATTTTAAGAGACTGAATAGCTTCAGTTCTCAAGAAGACCATCTTGCGTCGGCTCCATAGCTTCCTTTTGAAGTTTCTTCTAAAGATCTTAATATAAGATCTCTGACTTGGGCAGATCAGAGGCTAGAACACTGTCTAATATGCTACGTACTCCTTTGAGCATGTGGTCCAGTGAGGTATTTGTGAAAGGAAGCTACCACCCTCTTTCCTGGCACTTAACTTTCAATTATCCTTATTTTGGCTACAGCCTTGATTTAAAGGTGGCTTTTTAAAGTGACCTAAAAGTACTTTTCTCTGATTAGTGATACTATTTCACTGGGCAGTAGATTAATGTTCTGTTTAAAATCTGTTTCCCTCCATCTAGGAAGCGTCGTGGAGCTTTCAACAGCAAGCAACTTCTGTATTTGGAGAAATACCGCCCCAAGATGCGTCTGCGCTTTAAAGACTCCAATGGTCATCGAAATAATTGTTGTATTCAGTAAAGCTCAACAGCCTATAGTACTTCTTTGGGAATAAAGGATGGAAACTAGAATTAAGCAGACTGCATGCCGAAGACATCAGTCTGGTATTTTTCATAGTAAAGGAAGCTTCCTTAGGAGTATTTATTAGGCTAAAGGCTCACGCAACTTCTATGTTTAGATAAATATGTCTGTTTGGAGACCCAGTAAATGTTTTTGCTCTACCCTGTTTCTGAGCTGTCTTCTTGTTCATTAATTACCAGATCAAATATCCTTTAATCATGCCATTGAGTCTTACCAACCTAGTTTCAACTACTAAAAATTGGGGTACTAAAATAAATCAATCTGTAGAGAATTAGGTGCCAAAACACCCAGCATATCAGCTACATGTTTTTCCTTAAATGAGCATAGTTCTGATGATGTGAGAACTACCAGCTTATGTGGACCTTACTATCTTTTTTTTCTACATTCATTTCAATATTGAAGAATATGGCCTCTAAAGTAGTCTTGCCTGCTCACTGTATGTTTTGTCTCCCACAATCGCACTAGAATTATCAGGATTTGCACAGTCTGTCTTTTTAATACTATGAATTACAGCAACTTTTTACCCTGCATCTGTACTTTTCTGTTACCTGAACCTCTCCATTTTACAAGTCATTACTCTGGTTATTCATGTAGAAGATCTTTTAAATTGTACAGAAGCACACAAGTCTTTAATGTCTCCAGACAAAAAGCCTTACAGTAAAATTAATGTTGGCACTTCATGTGCAACTTAACAGAGGGCCTGAAAAGGTTGGGAGGGGCTATTTAATATTTCTAGTAAAATGTTGCCTTTGTCTTGTGCAGGAAGTATAGAATATGCCCTTTACTTTAGTAAATATTTTTTTAAAATGTAGAAATGCTTTGTTATTGTAGCTAAAAATTCTTAATCAAAAAATTTCTGAAAAATCTTGTAGTTTTCTTTTACTGTACCTATTGAGAGTTGTTTACCAACTATTGCTTTGTTGAAAGTGTGATTTATTTTTTTTTCTTTTTGTTTTTCCTTGAGTTTCTGCTATGACTTGGGCAGACCTCTGTAATATTTTGTATGCCTTTCAAGCTGCATAACTTAATATTTGGATACTTGATAATTTGTTTTATTATGTAATTGATAAAATGGTGATGTGTATTAATGTTAGTTCAACCATATATTTATACTGTCTTGGGAATGTGTGGTTATAGTTCTGTGGGAGAAATACTTTTGCCAGTGTTCACCAGCTTGTAAAATCTAGTGCGAGAGCTTAAAACATCTAAATAAATACTGAAATGCACTTACGAAGTTTGCTGAAATGCTCATCACTTTCACTTATTTTTGTGTACTTTGTCAGCAATCTTAAGGTGCCTAAATTCACAATCTAATCAGGCATCTTTTTTTTTTTTTTTTTTAACCTGGGCCTGAATGTCCCCTTTGCTGTAATGTTTGCTGTTTGTTTTACTCATAAATAAATGTGGACAAAAATTAATGGTAGAAAGTACAGTATTTCTTTATGGAGCTTACTTGTGACTTGCTTTCCCCAGTATTAAAATAGGTTACTTGCTTAGTGTTCTGAAGCTGTTTTTGCAGTAAAGGAAGGAGAGTATATCCATCAGTAAAGCTTGGAGAACACTTGTATCAGTATCATTAGAATTCAATTAAAAATCATATGATACAGTGCTTCATTGTCAAGACTGAAGCTATGTCCAAACAGAAGATAGCCCAAAAATTCGGTGAGCAAAGACCTGTGTTTGAGTTTCCAGAGTGGTGACCGAAATTCCTGATGAGAACTGGACCATGCCCTTAGTAGCCAGCTAAGGTGCTGTTCTCACTGGTGATCAGTGCTCATATCTGCTTAAACTACAGTTAAACATCTCTTCCTTTTGAAACAGTGAGGTGGGATCGTAGAATCAGTCAATGAGGTTTCTGAAGGATTGCTTTTGGAAAAGTTATAGCCTCATTATAAAGAGCATTGTATGATTTTAAAATGTCTGAAAGAATATATAGCTCAATTTGTAAAGTAGTAAAATAAACTTCATCTTTTTTTTGGAAGTAGAACATGGTTTAAAAGGTATTTTGTTTAATGAAATACAGCTTCATTTGACTGAAGGAATGAGATCTTTTCTTTTGGAATGATACCCAAAGTCATCAGTGTTTCTATTGTCAAGGTGGACTAGATTATAGGAACAATGGCAAAGACAAAATCTTCACAAATTCTATAACTCATCAGTACTGAAGGCTGATGTAAATTCTAGTTTAACACAGAGTAGTATCCAAGTTAAAAATACTGATTTGGTCAGGAAGCTAGGAGAAATCTGTAAAACAACTACCAGTAAAATGCAACATTTAATTTTAGATGCTTAGTATATAACTGCTTTGTCCCCTCAAGAGGTATATTGAGGCACATTCTTGTCACCTGCTAGACTGGTTTGTGCTGTGGACCTAATGGCTTATGTAATGTGGTTTGTAAATGCTGGTAGTATTACAGGATTCCTTAGCATGTAGCAGAAATATTTCTGGGAAATGGGGTGAGAGGGAAATTTTTGCAGCAGAAAAACAGATTCCCTGTATTGTTCTATCATGTGGTACCTAAATAATGCTGAGGGAAGATAGTCAAACAAGGTACTTTGTTACTGATTATCCAAAATCAGGTGTAAAGTTAAATGTGGTTTTCTTAAATCTGATTCTCAGAAGTACTGAGCAGTCAGTTTCAACTTGAGTCTGTAAATACTCTACTTAAATGTATATGAAATTATGTAGAACCATGTTTCTGAACAGTCCTGCACCATTTCAGACTGTATTCCAAACTAGTTAATACTTCCGATGGTTAATCTGCCTGTCTTCAGTTCTCTGTCCATAAAAATCCATTCCAGTCCTCACATAAGTGGGGTGGTTGTGGGATAAGCAGTAATTTCTGAAGTAATCAGACCCATTTGCATTATTGCAGAAGAAACAGTGAGAAAATGTGTAATTCAGTATTGAGGATGAATTCTATGTTAGCCTTAAGATCTTTGGCAGTAAGAAAAGTAGTAAAGCACGTTTATGTAAGCATTGTTCATCCTTACAAGTGAGATGGGGAAAAAAATCTGTAATTATACGAATGTATTTGAGGGTCAGACTGAGGGTTCATAGGTGACCTTTTCATTTTTTAAGCTTCTGAGTGCTTGACTGGAGCATTAATGACACTTTTTTTTATGTGCAAGATGATGTAAATAATTACTGAGATATAGTATTCAAAACAGTATTTTATATTTGCTGGGATTTTTAATCATTAAGCAAGTATTTTCTGTCAGTATTGGGAAAGTTGTCAAACCAGAGATGATAATGTTCCAAGTAGATGACTTATCTTTATGTATTTGTGTAATCCCACTGTAAAAAAAAGTCAGTTATACTTCACAAGTTGAATTGAGATCTTAAAATCAGGCTGAAATTTGGTGGGGTTTATTAATAGCTGGGAGGGACTTACCTAAAGAAATACAGATTTTTACGTGTGAGTAGAGGCTTCCCTTATACTCAATGAAAGGAATTTTGCACTTTGCAGGCACATGTCTAAGATCTCCTATGCTAAGAGAGATAACTAAAATAGGTTAGGATAAGAGCTCTCTAAACATGAGAGAGTAGTCTGTAAAGGGAGCATGGGATGGCAAATTCAGTTTGCAGTGTTATCTACAGGTGGATTAAATAAATCTCACCTAATGTCTTTAAGTGCAATAGTTCAAAGTGCCAGGTAAGGTATTTCAACGTACCCTGCTCTTAATGTGTAATAAACATTGACAATTATAACCTGATTTTTTTTTATTGATTCGGATTTATGCTACATGTAACCACAGCAAGTGGCATTATTTTTGTCTTGATCACCTGCATGAATGCTGTTAATTTTGATACATATTGTTCTAATGCATTGATAATTAACTCAGTAACAATACAAGTTCCTTATTGGTTGGAAAGCCTCTTTGTGAGGTAATAGTGGTTAAGTAGTGGTCTGACAAGAAACGATAAGGACAGTGCCAGAAGATCAAGTTGCCTGCTTCAATTTCTGATTCAAATGAGAACTCTTAAAGTGTAGTTGAAGAAAACCAGATACAACAGTGTTTAAATACATAGGAATGCTCAAGAAATACTCAAATAGTAAAGACATTCAGTCTCAACTCTACATTGTAATCTGTGTCAGTGTTAACAAAACCTAAATGTATGGAAAGGGTATTTTCCAGTAGGCTGAAGTCTTAATATCACTTTATTGGTGGAATAGCAGCAGTAGCAGATTCTTGTCCTTCATCTAAATTTGCACATGACAATACTTTATCATCACATTTCACTGATGTTTGTTCTGAAGAAGACAGAGCTTGAATTACATTTGAACTTTAGAGGAGAGAGAATTGAAGGTGATAAACTCTTCTTCCCAATTCACAGAACCATAGTTACGATCTGAACAGGACTGTGCTTCTCAGCATTGTCATGCACTTCCTCAGTACTAGTAGGAGGCTACATGTGTCTCAGTTTGCCTTCAATTCCCCAGTAAGTCTGTGTGTCATTAGGTAGGGTATGCAAACCCTGAACTTGCCTTTAAAATGTCAGTTGAACTCCGTAACAACTTTCAGTTCATCATAATAAAAGCACGCAGAGACAATGGGGACATAGCAAGTGTGCAAAACCATGAAGGGGTTCCCTCGTACTGCAAGTACAATCATCCCTTCACACTTGATACACAAGGTTTTCCCCAGTAACACATCCCGGCTATCCCAGGGATGAGCTACCCTACTCCCCCCATTTTTGTATGGCAGGGTTTTTACTTCTCCCTGCCTTCTAATTGGGAGTTTCTTGTAGGATGCTATGGAGGATGGGTACCTGGCAGGAGCTACGTACCCCTGATGTGCTCAGACACTGACTCAGGCCACCCTACATGGAGTGCTTCTGCACTACATCTTTATTCAGACAAAATTTCAGTGATGGGCAGACTTTTTTTCTAGGCAAACACTTGGTGGCTGTTTCCCATTTTAATCTAATCAGTCAGACAATTTTATAACATCCCATCACTTTGTGTTAAGGAGGTTACCCTCCTGATGGAGAGCATGCAACCTTCCCTGCATTTGTGTAAAATCACAAACCTGACCTGACCTTTTTACTTCTCCCATTCTCAGGCATCATTCAGCTGTCTAATCTTAAATTAGCTCTTTGCTGCATAAGGCTTATTTCATACCTTGAGAGTCTTTACCTTCTAAGTTCTTGACTTTCTTATTTTGTTGCCATTTTCCCTGTCCAGAAATTCTTGGTAATTTCTATTTCACTTGTCTACTTCTCATTAAAACTCCCTTCTGGACTTCCTTAATTGCTACCTGGTTTTCTTCACTGGAAAATTAAGTACTATTCAATGTCACTTGACATTTACGTTCCTGTCTCGACTGTCTTTCAGCACCACCAAGTATTTATGTTACTTTGAACTTGAGTCTCAGTAAGTTCTATTAAATGGCAAGCCCTTTGTCTTGGAAGAGGTTCTGAGCCAAAACCAGGAAGTGAATTAGAGAGAATTATCATATCTTATTGGGTTGAAGCCTTAGGATATTTATGAAGGAAATCCCCTATTTGTGCCATTTAGAACACAGAGCAATTTAGATTGGACAAAACATTAGGAGTTGATCTAGTCCCATCCCATGCTCAAAGCAGGGATAACTTCACAATTAGATCGGGTTATTTAGGAGCCTATCTAGTCAAGTTTTTAATATCTTCAAGGATGGAGATAACAGCTCCTTTCTGATATCTGCCCTCCCTCCAGGTGAATACTCTTGTCTTGGGAGCTAGTCAGAATTTTCCTGGATGCAATTTTCCTGTTTCTCCCATTTTTTCACGGTGACCTCCAAGGGAGTCTGTCTCTTCCTCTCTATATTCACCTGCTAGATAGCTAAGACAGAGGAAATTTCCCTCCTCAGTCTCATCTAAAGGGCAAAGAAGCACAGTTTACTATATGCTGCAAGCCTCTAATAATCTCAGTGACCCTGCACCAGGGTCAGCTGCAGTTTGTAAATATTTTCATGTACTGGGGAACTTAAAACTGAACAAAGACTACCATGTGATTCCCTTCCCAGAAGATAAAAACTAAGGTAAATAGTACTGGAGTGAAATTTCAGGTATTCAGAGAATTAGTAACTCTAGCAGCACTTCCATAGACAACTGCCCAAACTAGTTTGGGACGTAAGTCTCAAAGGCCTATTTTATGCAGGCTACTGAAGTTTGTTTTTCTCCAGCACTCCAAAACTTCATTCAAGGAATTTTTTTTCCCTGTTTTACACCAATCGCTGCAAATAACTTCAATTCCGTCTTATTTTCTGGGATGTCTTTTTTCAGTCTTGAATCTGTGTATTCCTTTGGATAATTCTTACTAGCTGGTAGCTTCTGCACATTTTACCTCTCTTCTAAAATCTACACTTAGTCATAAAATCAATGCCTAAACATCCTTTGTCTTCAGAACCTCACCTTTGTTCCCCCAGCTGTATTGTTAATTTTAAAAGCCTCAGTCCCTTTCACCTGTGGAACTGAATGTTTTTCTGCTGCTTTCTAGAATCGAACATGCAACTGCTGTTTGATCCAACAACCAGCAGCTGCTAATGAGTCTTTTTGTGGGGAAAGAGAACGATCTTGTCTGAAATTTGGTGGAAAGTAGGTAAGGGGGAACATGTTTCTGTACTAACTAAAGCAAGTAAAGGTGGGCAATGAAAGGGAAAATAGTGTCAAAATCAGATAATCAAAAGATGTGAATTTGCATTATGGGACGAGAAAATTCTAGATTATTGGCTGTTACTGTTCTGCATTTGAAAAGTCAAAGATTTCTTATTACAACAAGAAATAGAAAAGATCTGAAGAACTAATAGTTTTTAATTTTGCTGAAGATATAACTCACAATAACTTACAATGTATTTCAAATGAGCTAACTATGGAGCTAAATGAATATTGGCAAATCCTGGGTTTTGTGAAGGGTGTCTGATGTTCATCCTGGGAAAAATCATGGTAAGTGTGGTATGAAAAGCAGTTATCTAATTATTAAGGGGTGTTAATGTACTATTTCTGACTCTTCAAAAAACAGGCAGCAAAAAAAAAGCTTGTTCTGTGTTGTAAATTCAGCAGATCAATGAAACTGCTGCTGTAGTACATATTCTTCAATTTATTTCAGAAATCTAACTCTGCTTTGCATGACATTCTAAGTTATGTAATTTACAAAATAAATGCAGCACTTGGATTTTAAAATAATTTAAAGCAAGTATCTTGCAGACAAAAGAAAGATGTTCCTGTGAGACATTGTTTGAAAAGTTATTGACCTACTGCTGTAACATATTTCAGCCTTTTGACAGTAGCAAATACTGCCCTACAGCAGAGGAGAAAACCTGTTTGTCCACCACCATACCCAACACATTCTTTATCCAGTTAAGCATATGAAGCAATGTAACTCCTTTCCACAATTTTGACAACCAAAGAACTAGTACTTAACACTCAAAAGAAAGCCATGTTTAAGACCAGTGTGATCATAATCATAGCATATTTTCAAAAATCCCATTTAGAACAAAACACATGGAAAGGCAGGGAAAGACTGTAAGGAAGATAATTCAGGAACCTCTTGGGAAGAATTGTGGCTTAATAAAGACTTGGAACTATAAGCAAAGAAACTGCCTTCTGCTGCTTTTTCTTGTGTTCAGGGCACTAGCAGACTGTTTTCTGAAAATAAATAGGTTGCTTTCCAATTGAAACAACTTGCAAGATCTGGAGTATTACCAAGTAGTGCATGTGTAAAGGGATGACATGATAAAAATATTGCTAGGAAAGATAGCAGATGGTGCAGCTGTAATTGTGTACACCTGCTCTGTCATTGTATATAAAGACCTCTGTAAAACCTATGAAATTTGCCACTGGGCTGCTGCTTTTTTTTTTAATCTTAAAACTGCAACATAGGTGCTACAGGTGGGCAAGTTCATTATATAAGTAACAGACAACTGTGACTATAAAGGGACTGGCACAGTGTGGTCACACCAAAAGAGAAGGGCACAAATGTTAAGCTGAGGTGGGTCACTGGACTTTTGACAGTGTACGGAAGGAATTGAATAGGGCAATGAACAATGATCAGATCACCAGCAGTGCTTTGCCTGCTGCTTGTGTCAAAAGTAATGAAATCAAAAGGGCTGAATGCCAGAAAATTTGTGCAATGCAAATGTGCTTAACTGAATTTTGCTTCAGAAAGTAATTTCATTTCTTTGTATAATGTCAACAATATATCAGAGGCTTAGCACGTTATTGAAAGTCTGTGCCTAAAAAGCCTTTGAAGAAATTACTGCAACCAGCCCAGTAGCTCAGTTCTGTGCCATCATAAGAATTCAGAATTTTTTTTAAAAGATGCTTGACTTGGAGAGAGACCTTATGTAACTTGGAAAGCACATGAAGAAAACTGGAAAAACTTGTGATGATGTGCATAACTGTAATTTAAGGATGGGAAGAAGAAAATGTTGAGTGGGTTAAAAATTGCACTGCTTCAAAGGTGTTACTGTTTTGTTGCAACTACTGTAGTGCCCGTTAATATTGTTGTGTTACCATGCCTGCGGTTTAATGCCTCCTTTCTTATTAGCAAGAGAAATATTTAATGTATTTCAGCCATCATGGTGCCACAGAAAGCCCTAGAGAACACACAAAGATTCAAAACAGAATTGAAAAGAGAAACTAAATGAAAATCAATCCATTTTAACTTCATCCTTTTTCTGTCCTTACATCATGTTTGCATTTCATTATGCAATATGAGGAATATGTAAAGGCAGTATTAATATAGTCATTCGTAAGATAATTCCAAAGTTGATTTGTAGAAATAGTATTAAAAATCTCTTTTGGAGGTGTGTAAACTTGATATATGCAGCCAGCCTGCACTGCACTTTATGCCAGCCATCAGAATTGAAAGCAGTGTAACGTACGTTAAATTCAGAAAATGCTATAAGACGAACTAGACAGACAGTTCTGCTCTTAGGAAACTATATAAAGGGCAAATTATTCCAGGTCCCGATGTCCTGACAAACACACATCGTGACAGCCCCTTTGGTGTTGGTTTGTGGTAACTGTGTGCCACAGGTCCTGCAATGCACACGGAAAAGGTCTGACCAGGAGAACGCCACAGTGAAAACGCCCGTGAAGTAACAGGCAGCATGAAACATGTCTGCCCAAGACCCACGGACTGTGAAGATTCCTCCTGTTCACCATGTGGGAACCGACGAACCTGGCACACCGACAGCTGAAGGAATATGCCCGAGGCCGCCGGCGCACAGGATGGATTACCAAACAGGTTGTGTAATACGGGCTGCACCGAGGAGGGGTTGACAGCTGCTCCTTGAAGACAAAAGGCCACATCACTACACACGCACCGGTCACGCCGTGCCTATCCTACGCCATGGCCTTACGAGAAAAACCTGCGGGCCCTGCCGGCCGCCCTCCAACCACCCTCCCCCGGGCGCAGCCTGGCCCGTCAGGCACGCGGCCGGTCCCGAGGCTGCCACCGGGAGCCTCTCGCTGTGGCGCTCTCCGAATCCAGCGAGGCTGCCCACAACCCTACGTCTCAGCCACAAGGGCTGGTTCCTCTGAAGGAGCCTCTGGGGCCCTGCCGGCCTGGGCTCCCGCGGCTCTGCCCCGCCCCGCGCCTCCGGCCCCTCCCGCACGGCGCCTGCGCGGCGCCACGCGCCCCC
>WBMZ01017065.1:0-44719 GCA_013400975.1 Atrichornis clamosus | reverse complement strand
GGCCCGCCCGCGGCACCGGCCGGGAGGAGCGCGGTGCGGGCTCTCCCAGCGGCGCGGTTCGAGGAGGGCAGGGGAGGGCGGTCCGGTGGGACCGGGGTGCGGGGGCTGCCGGGGCCTGACGCGGGGCCGCCCCTCGGCCCCTCCCGCCCTGGGGCCGCCGAGCACCGGCCGTGCGGGAACGGCGGTGTCAGGGCAGGGGGTCCCGGCGAGGGTCCCTGCTGGAAGAGGAAGCTGCTCTCAGGGAGGGAGGTGCGGCCGTGCAGCGCTCAGTGAGCAGCGCGGGGCTTTGCTAACGCTTGAGGCTGCTGTGCTTCCGAAAGCATCGTGTGGTTTGGGTGGGTTCAGCCCTTGCGCTTGGCCCCTTTGTGCATGTGCCGTGCTCTACTTCGTTTATTTCTGGCAGCATTTTGAATGAAAGTTGAGTGAGGGCTGGGAGTTTGTGCATAGAAGTGGGTTGGTCATTAGACAAATCGTGCAGAAATGCTTCAGAAAGATACTGTATCTGAGCAAATAAAATGTAGTTGTGCATGTTACAGGTCTGTAGGCTCTGCTTAAGGTATTTTTAATGTTTTGTCTCTAAAGATACCTGTGAGGAAGGGAAGAGCTGTCCCCTTCCCAGCTCCCTGCACCTCCACTTGAGGAGGATGTGGGAAACTGAGGTAGGGTAACAAGCTCAGGGTTGTATGGGAAGCCTATGCTGGAGTAGTGCAGAGGCTTCCCAGGTGTGAGGGTTGTTCACACCAATAGATCTCTCTATCCCTTGTGAACTTACGTCACAAGTCAGTGTTTAGTAAAGGAGACAAGGGTTAAGTAAAGTGGCATGTGCCAAGCCAGTGTTAATACAGCAGGGATGTGGTCTCCAGGCCAGCACTTGCTGCCAGCATCAGAGTCAAATATGTCTTAGTCCAGTTTACTGCTGAGCACTGCAGCCGTTTTCTCTGCATCTTTTGAGCAGTTGCATCTCTATTCTGTGCTCCTCTTGATGCTACCTGGGCGCTGTTGAAGACAATCCAAAGTGTTGTTGTTTGGTACCTGGAGACACAGATCGACCATTTAGATCAGTAGTGCTTAGATTAGTTCTTGGAAAAATATTGGAAGTGCAAGTGTTTGCTTCTGTGTGGGATTTTGAATTGGATATAAGATGGTTGCAGCTGGAGAGGGGATACATTTGAGAACTTCAATAGTGGTGAGCTTTCTCTAGAGCAAAGGACTACACCAAGTGCAGGATGGAACTGCAGTAGTGTCGTATTCAGGGTCTTCCTTATCGTGGCAACATAGCTCACTGTGTGGAACAAACCTTTGTGCTGCAGTCCTGGGCTTGGCAAAGTTGAGCCTTTGCTTGTTTTCTCTGTTGAACCCTGTCAGTGGGACTGAAGCCTGGAAGTTACGAGAGAGACAGAGGAATGACATGTCATCATGGGCGATTCTCTCTGTATTTCATAGTCTCACTTGCTTCTTTTTTTTTTTTTAATTGCTGCCAACATAGATTTTTTTTGTTTTTCATATTGAGGCCTGCAGCGTTCCTTAGGTTAAGTCCTTAGGATTTATCAAACAGCTTCAAAAGTTTCTGTTTCAAGAAGAAAAATGCCATGAAGTTATACACTTTGACCTTGCTTCACTTGGCTGATAATTAGCAGTGTTAAAAGTGATAGAGCAGCATGTTTTGGAGATGGAAATGTTTTTCGAGTTCACGTGATGTTCCCCAGAAGTACAACTGGAGAGAGTGCCTACTATTGAATGAATTGGTCCTCCAGTCTTCTTTGAAGTTCTGTAGGAATTTTAAATCTGTGCTACAACTTAAGTATTAAGAAAACCAAATATTTAAACAGCAAAACTCAAACTGAAATGGTTTCTCTGTTTCTCCTGTGTTAGTCAAACCTTCTCTATCCATTGGGCAATTTGGTCAGGTCTGTTGGATTTTAGAGAATGAATGCTAACAGCAAGTCTGGCCACTTCCGTAATGATTTACAACATCACAGAGGAGGATGAGGGCAAGATCTCCTCTCCAGAGGAGCCCTCAACAAGCTGGTGTCAGGGGCAGGTCAGAAGAAGTTTCAAGGGGCTGAACATGAAATGTTCAGGTGGACAAAGTTCTGACCTTCCCTCCATGTACCTCACCATTTCAAGATACATATGGGTTTCTGTGCAAGTAATGTGGCTTTGAAGCTTGTGGACTGCCATTACGTGTGCCTTCTGGCCTCAGATGACTTTGGATCAGGCTCATGTGTCACCCTGAGCATCTCATTGTCTCAGGCCTTGCCCAGACTAGGGCTGGAAATCTTGCTGGCGTGCCTGGATCGGGCTTGCTGCTGTTCACGCCTCCTCGGCTGGCAGTTGTAATTGAAGCTTCTCTTTTGTTGTGACAGTGCCAGCGCCAGCGCACCTTCGAGCAGTGATTGCCAGTGCTTTAGAGAAAATGCTGGCAAGTATAGAAAGGTCTGTCACCTGGATGAATAAAATAGAGTGTCCTTGTCTATTAATTTCTTCAGACTGTGACTTCAGTAAATTCTAAGCAGTCCAACTATGAGGGAAGGGGTTTGCTTCTTTCCTTGATGAAGGGTTGATGTGACAGTGTCGTGCGGAACAGCATTAACTTTACCCTGCTGTTTAATGGTGTCCACTTCATGTTGCTCTTTGGTCAGTTGCTTCTTTTCCATCACCCTATACAGTGGTGAAGTTAGGATTACGTGCTTCTTTAGAGCTCATTCAGTGTTTTGGATATTGTCCACTGGACCAACGTGTTACCTGTTCTCAAAGCAGTGTGAAAGCCAGATATGATCTCGTCATGAGCTTTGCACAGTGGGATACTGAGGAGCTGAACACATACATGTTCCTTTATGTTCAGCACTGCACTGGTGTCTGGCTCCATCATACATGAGAGCTCACTTTCTCGTCTCTTTGGCAGCAGTAGTACTCTTACACAAAAAAAACCAAAACCAAAAACAAACAACCCACCACAGAACCCAGACAAACTGGATGGAGTTGTAACTGCTCGAGTTTTAGGAGGGCAGCAGAAAGGTTTTGTGGTCCAAGAGGCTGCAGGTGCTCCCCAGGAGATTTGATCTCAGTTCATGGTCAGGGTTTGACTTTATCTGGTTTCCTTTTCTGTCCCTTAATCAAATCTCTGCATGTTTGGCTCCTCAAGGAGGGAGATGTCCATTCTGCATCCAGAAACAAGTATGTCAAGTAGGAGCCACAAAATTAATCGTTAGAAAAGCGTCATCATCATTAGTTTATTGTGAGTGGGAAGATTCAAAAACCTCTAATTTGCTTCTACCGCAAGCAAGATAACAAACTAAACAGCCTAACCAGGCCAGTCCCTGATGTAGCATTTCTGTATTTCAGGCTTAAGCTGTGACCCTTTCTTTACACTTTGCATGTAGATGTTTTATATTCCAAGGTATTTCAGAAAGTCAAAACGAAGCAAGAGTAATTTTCTGAGGCAGAGATCTGATCAAAATAAAGTCAGATTCTGACATGTGGTTCAAAGTGATGCTGAGCAGAAGGGAGGAATTGCAGATGTGTCTCTGCCTGTTCCATGCAGGTGGTTTCGTAGCCCAGAAGTCTCTTAACTGCTGCTAGGGTTCAGCCCAATTCATGGTACTGTCAAATAAAACATCTTTCTGCTTTTCTGCTCCTCCTTGTCCTGTGCTCCCTCCACCCACTTTTATATATCTTAAAGTGTTGTGGTGGCTTTCTGCACTCCCTTGCAGCCTGTGTTGAGGGATTTCTTTGGCCATCCACTTACGTGAGATTGCAAGTGCCAGGCTGAATAGAATCTGCTTATGCTTGAAGGTGGAGACTAACCCTTGTTCCCTTCCCTGGAGCTGAAGTGGTTTAAGTGCTGGTTTCTGCTGACCCCTATCAGCAGTTGAAATCCAGCTGCTGCTGAGAGTTCTCCTCTCCTTGGCCACGGCAAACCCTGAAGAACAGTGGTAGGCAAAGACCCCTATTTTGCCATGCAAACAAATTTGTGTTTAGAGTTACAGAAAAGAGATGGGCATTAGCTAGGAAGCCTGAAGAGAGACCAAGAAAATGAACTTTTTCTGAAACTGTTGACTTGCAAACTGCTGCTGTTGCATCCCACAGCCAGTGTCCCTTGAGGACTTGCATCCAGGATATGATCTTGTGTATTATTTTTACATTCCAACCTGTCATTTTACTACTAGCACTTGTCTCTCAAGTACTTTCTTCCAGGGTAGTTCTGGCTTGGACTTCTACACAAAAACCTACTTCTGTGTCACTAACCAGTTACACATCAGTAAGGATAAACAAGGTCCTGGAGTTCTGGAGTATGGAATTGATACCAAACCCACTGCTGTCTTTAAAATTCATTTATCTTCATCTTACACCAGCATGTGGTGGTATCGGTTTTTTCGTTCCCCAAGGTGTTATCTCACCCTCAGTTCCCACTGCCACTGGAGACTTGCTTTGCAGTGGCTCTGGGGAAGGCACTGAATTCCTACTCTCTACCTGCCTGTAAAATAGGAAAGTGGTATTCCACAACTCTTTTTCTTCAAGTGATGTACACAAAAGATGCTTTCTGTCTTCAGGACTGACCAAACTAGTGATCTTAGCCCAAGGGACTTCATCAGTTGCAATGCAAAGAGAGATTTCAAGATTGAGATGTTCTGTGAAGCCACTCGTCCTGCCAGCAAACTGGCAAGTGATGGCTCACTCTGCTCTAATTCTCATTAGTGTTCTACTTCCAAACCTTGCTAAGCATCTTACCCACAAGGCTACAGGTGAAAGTCTATTCTTTTCCTTTTCTTCTCTTGTTTTTTTCCAGATGATGCAATATTGCTACTGGATTGTGGAGGAGAGGTTTAGGATGTGAATGGAAAATTTTGTCCTGATTGCAGTAGAAAGGGGGCTGGATGCCACTTCCATTCTTCTGGGATGCATCACCACAGCCCCTTGGGGAACTTTGTGCACTCATGGCTTGGACACCTTGCAGAGCCAAACTGGAAGTTGCAGAGCCAGTGCTGTATGGTTTGTGGGCCAGGGTCCCACAGTGTCAGAGCTGTAGTCTGCAGCTACCGCAAATCTAATAAGATTAGATTTCTAGAGTGAGGGAGAGGGAGCATATTTTTGTACTCATAAACCAAAACTTGAATACTATTCACAGAATTAAGTGTCATGATAATAGTTGTGTGTCCCCCTGCCACGGGTCCAGTAGACCCCTAATAAGTTGCTTATAGTATGTTACCTTGGAACCATGAACTGAGATTTCTACAAGAGGGACTCCCCACAGAGCAGCTCCTGATATTACAGGATTTTGAGCTGCATCTTGGCACTTGAACTGCTGAAAAGGAAGGAGACCTTGAAAGGTCATTCTAGTCTTGTCCTTGGTCTCAGACAAAGGTAAAACCAAACTAATTTCAGAGAGGGGCTGTATTTGGAAAACAAAAGATGTTAAAGCTCATCTAATTTTCTACCCTACTCTAAAAGGGTTGCTCCCACTCTGCGAAGTGGTTCCATTACTGTAGGGTATTGGAGTCACATTGAGGTGACCTGCAAGTTATCTTGATTCGCTGCAGCTTCATTACTGAGGAGATTTTTTTGAAGATTGCTGCCTTGCTGAAGTTGGTAGCTCTGTGTGAGGTGTTCAGTTACCCAAGCAGCAACTTAAACCTTTAGTGGAGGCATAAGAATTTCTGTTATCAGAAGCTTATCTCTCACCTTACCCAGGGAAGGTAATGCAACTTTCACAGCTAGCATCTAGCTTAGAAGGATTGTGTGTAGGGGAGAAGGCCATAGTTCGCTTAAGCCCTGGAAATCTTTCAGTTGTCTTCATTCTAGAAATCTGCCTCAGTTTTCCTAATGGCAGTGGAGTTGTGTCCCTGGTGTAGGTTGGTTACTGTGTATACTTGTGAACATGAACCTCTTGATAGGCTCCAGACAAGTCTGAAGACCAGCTAGTACTTAGCAGAGTCCTAGCAAGCTCCTCCGAGCATGAACTGCCTGCAGCAGTAGGGTTTTGCAAACAGTGTCTTAGTGTGGCCAGTGCTGTGGGAGGAGAAAGAAACCCTCCTTTGAAGACCTTCCTGCAAAGAAATTGCATCCACTTAGGCAGTGCTTTGCTTATCAGCTAGGTTGGACTGAGAAGTGGTGGCACTATCTGAGGACAGTTAAAGTTATGGATGGGGCGTGGAAGGAGTCTGTGCATCAAGTGCCGCCAGAGACACTTGGTGTTGTGAGATAAGCACGGGGCTGTCCCGCCGGCTGATTAGAATAGCATGAGTTGTCAGTCTGGAAATCTCAGATACCATCTTTGGATTAGGGGGAGGCTCAAGTACAGGGCAACACTAATTACTGATTTAAAACAATCATAGTGATTGTGTAATATTCCCTGGCACTAAAGAAACATTATTGCCTACTTATGGATACAGGTGAAGGAACAATGGAGACAGCCCATCTGTCAGTTGCTGGGTCTTTCCTGCAAACTCCCTTTGGCTCTAGAGAAATATCGCTTTCTTCTTCAAGTAGGACACTTGATGTTATACTTGTCACCTCCTTCTCTCAGAGAGTATGAGCGAGTAAGGAGTAAGAATACTTTTAGCTGCTTTGTTCTCGCCTGCTTGCACATTGAGAGAAGAGTAGGTTTGATTGACTGCTTGGTGATTGTCGCTTTGTAAAGGCCTGACACCAAATCCCCTCTGAGCAGAATATGGCTGTACAGTTGGAAGCAAAAATAGAGGAGTGGACACAGGGCCGAGAACTTGCACCCCTCCTGCAGAGCTGCAGTTTGACACTGCCTTGCTGATGAGATCTCCACTTAGTCTTTGCAGCACATAATTTCCAGGTGCTGTTCTGATACCTCTGAACTTCTTTCCCAAGGGGTCTTGGCTGGTAAACCCACTAGTTATGTATTTACACTGCCCACCTTACGGTAGTAGTGAACTACTGGAGGTTTGATGCCTGGTTGCTTTTATACTTGAAAAAATTGCTGCATTTGGCTAGGGTGGAGATCTCCTGAAGGAGGAGGAGAATTCTTTGTTGTGGAAAGTCAAGGTTCAAGGAAATGTCTGTCTCTTTTACCTTGAACTAACTTTAAACTGAAGTGACTATGCAATTAGGCCCTGAGACCTGTGAAGGAGGAGGCTTGTTGGTACATTTGTGTTTCTGTGTTATTTCTACAGCTGCTGGGCTACAGCTAACCACGTACACACAAAAAAAAGACACCAAAGAAGTGTGGTCATGTTTACAGCTTGGTTACAAATTAAGCTTACTGGCTGGAACTAGACAGATACCTTCAGGAAGATGACTAGAAAGAGCTGGTTATTGAGTGGCACTGGCTCTTGCCTCCAGTGACCATGAGTGGCAGCAAGAGGCTTGTCTCTGCAAGCTCGTGTCTATCAGTAAGGATATGGAGCAGTTGTGTTAGAGCAGTTATCTGGGGACGTTATGGACTGCACTGACTCTTCTGCAAATGAAGGTGACAGTGAAACATGTCAAAGATGATACCCTGATGACTAGAGCAGAAGAGAGTGGGACATCATTTTAAAAGTCAAATAGCTATATTGGAAGAGCTCCCAGGTATAGGCAGGGCCCCAAGAGAGCAGCACTGCATTTTTTCCTTCCTCATTGCAAGAGGAAGAAGATGCAAAATTTGCTATGAAGTTACCCTAAGATAAGGTCTTACTTGAGAATTGCAAATAATGCACTTTTACTTAGTATGGGGTCAATTGAATTCTCCTAAGTGCTGAAAAAAAATCATTCACTTATGTACACAGTTTAATAGTGCCACAGCATCTTAGGTAACAGGTATTTCCTTATTACTATTTAGATTAATTTATGCTATGTGTTGAGCCAGCTGCTTTACTGTGAATTGTACCAGCTTGTGTGGTGTTATGATGGTAGTATCTAGGCTGAGTAACTTTGGGCTACTTAATCTTTGTCAGCTTTCTCCTTTAAATTAATATTTTTGAGTTCCAAGGTGGCATTAAACATAAACCTTTCTATAGTGGCTTTCGGCTGAATAGCTTCTTGACGCCAAATTTGGATGTTACTGGCTTGTTAGAGGTTTTGACTAAACACATAATTTTGATGGCTTATTAGTGAAACAGAGAACTTTTTTTTTCAGTGACAGAACTGGGGTAGTTTTTTTTCCGGGATTATTTTGTCTACATGTTGAGCCCAGCCTGTCTCCTCAAGTGCAAGCCGCAAGCCTTGGAGGAGGATTGGAGAAAACCCTTGCTCTGGAGCTTGTATTAGCAACCTTTCTCAAAACTTGGAGGAGCTCCAAACACCGTACCTGTGCCACTGAGTTATTAATTTTGAGTTCTGCGTGACTGTTCTTCTGTGGGAAGAGGTTGTACTCTACATCCCAGTCCAAAGTTGTTTGTATCTTGTAACACTGGCTATGCAAAAAGTGCAGGAACAGAAGTAGAGCACAGGGGCTGAGATTGGCTGAGATTTCAAAGCTTGTTATGTGGGGAGCATCTGTCCAGATGATTGCAAAGCAGCCATATGCTTCATTGCCTGGGAAGTTAATTTTTTTGTCAGCTTGAGTCTTGTTTTTCTCAGGTGGTATTTTTTCCACTTCCTCCTCTGGGGAAGAGGGGTGTCAACAGACTTCCTAACGTGTAGAGAAACTTTTTAAATTTTTTTCTTTTTTAGTTAAAAAAGTGCTACTTAAACACTTGTTAGCAGATGCAAGCTATGTTGAGCCTTTCCTCTTGGCGTACAATTACTGTTTTCCCCAGAATTCAAAGGTGCTTCTCATTTTTCTCTCCTATACGTATTTGATAGTGGTGCCATGATACATAGTGGATCTTCTTTAGACTACAATCCTCAAGGTCTTGACAAAAATTTGTTCTTTTATAGTGCACCTTGATTTTTGTCCTATGCCTGCCTTCATGTGTTTAAAAAGCGAAGAACGTGGAGAGAAATTTGTTTACATTAGTTTGCTTAAAAGATTGTTTCTGTGCTTGTTAGGCAGAGACTTACAAACTCTTAAATGAAAACCACATAGAAGACAGACCTGAGACTTTGAATGCTTCTTTCTCATGGCAGTATGGCCAGCTGATGGTTTCTGGATATGTTGGGACTTGCCTCTGTGTGATGTTAATAAAAAATGGCTATTCTGTGGTAACTAGCACTCATTCACACCCTTCTGCAATCTGAATTTTCAAGTTTAAGCAAGGTCTACATTTCCATTTTAAAAGCCATTAGACTTTCTTCACCATGTTCTATCCAGTTTAACAGAAGAGTCCCCTTTTGAACATGTGTGCAGCTTCTGAAGTCCAGAAACAAACTTCACAGCTAACTTGAAGGTTAGCTCTGTGCTAGCAAGGTGTCCAGTGAAATGCTTCCCTACTTTGTGAAAACCCTTCCATTGGATGATTTGACACTGCTGTTTGTAAGACTGTCTCCTACAATTGGAGTGTCTGCAGCAAGGAGCAAGACCAGCCTGTGCTAGAGGGCAGGGCAGGGGCCAGTATTCAAAGCTGCAGATAGGGAGACGTGGATGAAAACATTTGTGCTTGTACAGTGTTTGGAAGTGGCCCTGGTTTTGTGCCTGTGCTGCCCTGGGTAGTCGGTGCTGTGCCATGAACATTTTTGGTTGATTGGAAAAGCTCAGAGTGCTTCTTTCAGAGTTGGTGCTAAACTGACCAAGTGATAAATTATAGCATCAGTAATAAAAAAGGCAATGCTTTTTTTCTGGTTTGGAACCAATGTCTCTCTTTTAGAAAGAAAAAAGGTGTTCCTCTAAGAGTATTGTTTGGAGAGGGTGTTGACAACTTTAGAATTTGAAGTCGAATCCCTCTTGAAGTGACTTAAATCGATGGGAGTTTTGTGTGGCGTTGAGTTGGTCCAGGTTGGGGCAGTGGTCACAAGCAGTAATTGCCACAGCACTAACTCAGAGCTCGAGGTGCTGCACGTGCAGTTGCAGCCAATGCTTCCTTGCTGGTCTGGAGCTGAGGGTTTGCTGGCGAGGAGGGAGTTCAGTCTACAGACGCAAGCAATCCCTTCTGCCTGAGGGTTGGATTTGCCCTGCAGTTGGCTGAGGAGTCTGTGGATGTACAGAACCAGTTTTGATCACCATCAGCCAGTAGGGATTTGAACTGGCTGCCTGGAATCGAGGGACCTGCTCTCTGGTGACTCCGGCACAGCTGGTGTGGGAAGCTGGGACATGTGTGGCAATGCTTGTAGGGTTAGGGAAGCTGAAGACCTCAGTGCTTAATCCAGATGCTGTGTGTGGTGGTGGTAAGATGTGGCCAAGGAGGAGAGGGGTGAGATAATGAACTGAATAGTCTACTGTGCAAGGGGTGTGTTTGTTTCCAGGCTGGGATTCTTGTGTGCGTCTCATCTGCTGTCAGGTCCACTTTGTTTTATTAAGACTTTCTTGAAGGCCTTATTTGCTCAAACAGAAGGTATTTAGATTTGCTGCCCCAGTGCTTCCAATTAGTGAACTTGTGCCTCCAGCTTCCTTCCAGTTGTTTATTGAACCAGGTGTCTGCTGCACAGCCTCTTCCCTTGCTCTGAGCTTGACCTGCTTTCCTCATGCTGCCGGAAAAAGTAGGGCAGATTTCTAGCTTTGGGTATTATTAGCCAGGAAACAAAAAGACACCCTGGGTTTTTATCACCCCCTCCTGAAAGAGCTAACCTGGATGAGGGAGTGCTTCAGGAAGCAGTGCATTGATGCCAGGAGCCCTCGTGTGTGGAGGACAGGCCCTCAGTCTGTTCCATGGCTGCCTGGAGGGGTTCATTTGACTGCAGATGGAGGGACCAAAAAGAAGCTTCAGCTGGGTCCCTAATGAAGTCCGTGGACAAGAGAGTTTCTAGGGTTGAGGAACACAACCAGATGCCAGACATACATTAATTTTTTTATGCATAAGCCGAAAGCTTACTTCTGAGGTGGTGCCATGCCTCTGAGTGGCAACAAAGTCAGTCTGTCCTGGCCTTCCCTGTGTGTGGCCTTGGTTGTCAGAATTGCATTTACAGTGTGCCAGTGCTGTTTCCTGGACACGTGTAGTTGGGACGTAACAGAATTCAGTCTGGAAACAGCCTGAGCACCTAGTTTTTGGAACCAGATCATTTTACATTCCTGGAGCCCAGTGTTAGTGCTGTATCTTGCTGGCCAGCTGATGACATTGATTGTTGAAGGCCAACAGTCAAAACAGGATCCAGAGCTCTGCCTGCTTTCACTTCTTAAAGTAGATAGGTTTTCCTGGTGACCTGCTTAAGGATTTTGTCCCCATCTTTGTGGGTGGATGGTGATGGTGGCAGTTGCAATAATACTGATTACTAATCAGCTGTCACTTAAACTGCAAGTTTACGGTCTATCACTAAAACTTCTAGGAAACTGATGGGTAACTGCTGTTGTAAAGAATAATCAAACGTTTTTGTCCTGACCTACCTTGTTTGATTCCTTAAAATAGAACAGTGCTACTTGTATCCGACTTACCACAGCTTCGCAGCTGTATATGAATAACCTATTTTGTGACATGCTTTCAATTTTTTTTTGTTTTTCCAGTCTTAATTTAACCTATAATACTGTTCTTTTTCTTTCAGAATGGACTGCTGAATTGGGATTTATTGCAGACTCAACAGTACAGCACTGCTTGTTGCTTCATCTATTACTAGTTATTTAAATTGGACTTTTAATATCCTGCCAGCTGCTGTCCACACACACATGGTGCATTGTTGCCATTCTCAGAATTGCATCTTTGAAACCCAGACCCTCAGTAACCTTCATCGAAGAAAGAGGCGACCTCCTGCGTGCGTTTATAGAGGGAGTTTTTGGCCCGGCTGCCCTCTGGCTTTCTTGCTGGTGCTGTATTTCTGAGACACTATGGAGCCCAGTATGGAGTACTGCTTAGCGCAGGTGCTGCAGAAGGATGTTGGAAAGAGACTTCAGGTTGGCCAGGAATTGATTGATTACTTCTCAGATAAACAGAAGTCAGCTGATCTTGAGCATGATCAGACTATGCTGGATAAAATGGTTGATGGACTGGCCACTTCTTGGGTAAATTCCAGCAATTATAAGGTAAGACTTGTCAGGTGGAATGTGATTACTGTCAGAAGTTTTGATGTCAAGTGCTACTTGATCTAAGTGAAAGTTGTAAACCTGGTAGTTACACTGAACCAGTGACTGTTATTCCATATCTTGATAGTTGATAGCTGCTAGAGTATTGAGGACTCCAGGCAGTAAAAATTCAGTAAATGGTGTTTTAAGCACGAGTGGATTTACATTTGGTGTTCATAGTTTATGATATCCTAGTTGCTTTGTGTACTTTGTTAGCTGGTGGCACGCTTTGATCATCCCAGTAGGCAGCAATGTTGATGATTTCCTGCCATACTAAAAGGTTTATAAAACTGAAAAAAGCGTATATAAACGGCAGTGTTTTTCACTGTCATTAAATCTTGTAGACTTTTTTCCTATTTTCTGTGGGCAACACAGTAGATCAATTGTACTTAGCTCAAGAAAGGTTATGTTGTGTGTTTGTATCTTCTGTTGAATTTGGTAGTGTTGAGATAAGTTGGTAGGGCATGGAACTCCACTGTCTGGTTATCCCTGTCATGTTACTTCATCTTGCTACAGGTTTAGTGAGGAAGTCCTACCACAGCTATGTACTGTGGGAGTAGGGAGGGATTCTCAGCTGTGGTTTGGAAAACTTCTGTCCTGGTCTGTTCATGAGGCACTCTGAGAAGTCTAATAGGGTACTGAAGCTATTGTATGGGATGTAATAATGTTCCTTTCCGATAAGTTCAGGAGAATCTCAGAGTGAAAATTCCTATAGAGCTGAGCCTAAAGATATTTAACAGAAGGTTGTACTGGAGTTCACACCTTTAGAAGTGAAGGAGGGACTGGCTGTATAGGTTGCAAGTGCTCTGGAGGTCAACATACTCAATTTGAATTATTTTTAATAGAAATTTTGATTGAGAAGTGTTTCTTAGATTGCAGAGTGTTGGTCAATGTGTTCTTCACAACTCTATTTCTTTCCCTTAATTTTTGTCAGCAAGCAGCTATTGTAGAAGCTGTTTGGCATGTAGGGAACCCCTCCCCTACACACACAAAAACACCACCAAAGCCACCAAACCAGCAAAGCCAATATGGTCTCAATATGGGATCCATTCTGGTGGAGCATGTGAAGACATTTTTAGTTTGCTGTTGTGATCAAGCAGTGTACACACACTGAGAGCACTGCATATTCTTATTCTCCCTTTTCTTTATTGCTGAAAGTCTTTCTCTTAAAAACTTTCATGGTACTCAGTGGAACAGTAACCCAGGCACAATAAAATTGAAATGGTTACAAAATGTGCTGTTTGCATGGATTTTATGAAGTGATGTGGATCACAGAGCTATGCAGTGCTTTGCAGTCCCAGAATCACGCTTAGTTTGCTGAATTTCTTTTCAGATAACTTGCCTGTCTTCCCATTCTTCTGTCTGTTGAACTATACACTTACAATGATCACTCTGATATTCATTTTTCAGTAACAAAGTGGTGGCACTTCTGTACTGCAGTGACTGTTCCAGAACTCATGCTGCTGAGCTGGCTGTTCATTAATGTGTGTGTTCTATAGATAGCATTTGCTGTGATTAATAAGTTCTAGTAAGCATAACAGAGATATGGCTCAGATGTCTGGAGGGTGTTTTCTCAGTGAATGAGTATAATAGGAGATGTGAAGCCTTTGAGAGGGACAAGCTGACTGTGTGGATATTAGCAAGGTGGTGAGGTCTGCTGCAGGACCCAGCTAAGGCTCTGTGCACCTTCTAATGCCAATTTCTTCCTTTTGTTTTAATGCCTGTATCTGCATTATTGTTGCCTTTCTTGTTGACTGCTTGTGGGGTGGGGTTTCGGAAGCTGAGCTTTGTCTGGTGTGACAGAGTGGAGGGGAATTGGTGTCATCTGATCCAGTTCATGGATTAGTGTGTCAACTTTAGGAGTGAAAGGCCAAGCATCGCTGCCCTAGAATAGCCATCTGGAGAGCTCAACTGCAATGGTCTGGTCACAGTTGAAGGAGCTGAAATATCTGTAGTCTGTTTCTCTTCTCATCTCAGTCCCTTCATTTGAAAAAGTATCAGCTTTAAACAAAGACTGGGATCATCTGCATGACTTGAAATTTCCTAACACTTCAGTGATAAAGTGTGTACTCTCAGAATAAGACTGAGTTTGGATAACAGACCCATTATCTTGGGACAGCATCCAGTTGATTCATGGCTCCTGCCTGTCTAGGACTCCTCTAACTAAACACTTGTGCTTACATGTTATCACCGAGGAAACATCAGCAAACCAAAGAGAAGTGACATCTCTAAGGCAAACCAGTTCTGTTTGGATTAAAAGGAGCTTGAACTGGTGATGAAATTATTACACCTCTACAGGACGGGCTCAAGCTGTCTTCCTCATTGGCCGACAAGTCTGATCTGTGTAAGTCGTGGCCATCATTGACCTTTTTAGGCTTTGCTGTTTTTCTGTATGTGGTTTCTCTTTTATCATGACACTATTTTGTGAAGTCCTTGACCTCAACACCATGACTGGAGACAATGCAATCTTCTTTTTCAAGTGATTCAGGAAAAAAAGAATGATGGAAGGCAGAGATGTTTTTCTTTCCTTGGTGCTGTCCCAAGTCTGTTAAAAACATGTGTGAAACACAGTGAAGCCTAACATGCTTCTGATAGCACTCAGCACTCTGAAACTCTCCTAACAAATGGTCTTGTGGTTTGATCACTGATTCCTGCTTTGTAAAAGGCAGCTGCCTTAGGTGCAGAAGGCACTTGGATAGTTCAGGATGCTTTTGGAGTCAAGGAAACATAAGGGTGGTTATATGAAACAAGGCACTGAGGTCCAGTGCAAAGCCATTTGCATGTTTGTGCTTGCTGGGAGTGTGCTTGAATTGCACCCAACAGGCATTGCAGGCCTGAGTTTTCCCAGCAGTACTTACAGGTGTGTGGAAGACAGAGGAACGGTGCAGAATGTAAAGATAAATTCACTTGGAGAGCTCTTACTCCTCTTTGGAGTACAGTTCCTTAGAGCAGACAGCCTATGTATTGGGCACTGGGACGTGGATTACACCAGTGAGGTTGGGCTGGGGAAGGTATTGCAGGATGCTGCAGACTGAAGGGGAATTCTGCCTCTGTTCTGTTTCTTTATGTGCTCTGTTTGCTTGGTTTGTTCTGTTTCAGGATGGTAGTTCTGTTTGACTCTATTTCTTCCTCTGCTGAACATAAAAGAGAGTTGTTTTGCTGAGCTTTGAATCTCCGAACAATAACTGAGGCCTGCACAGAGCTGTCTGTCTTGAGACGTGAATCAAAATGGCACATCAGTGTCAGAGGCTTCAGCATGTCCTCTCAGGTTCACAATCCTGTAGCGAGGGGAGAGAGCTGAAATTGTCAGTAATCCCTTGGTGAGCCATCTCGCTTTGAGCTGCTTCTGCAGTATTTAGTAATGCTGCTGTTAAGTGTGCAGTGAGCCTCTCTCAGTACCCAGACTATGATGTGCCACTCCTGTTTCATATTAAGGTGTAGTATAAAGTAATATGTCCAGCATCTTAAAGTAGTTTTCAACCAGCCTGATATTCCTAGGGGTAAACCAAGGGTGTTTGGCAGTGACCTTCTCCTGCTTCCTCTCCTCAACAGTATGGTGCTGTTGCCCTCATCTAGCAATGGCAATGAGGTCTCTTGCACTTTTCTTTTCCCTGGAATGTGTGGCCTGTGCTGTTGGACTTGAGGTTTACACTGGAAATAGCCCTTTTTATTGCAGGGGTGTTTTTTAGACAAACATCCACGAGTGAACTCACCTTGGAGATTTGGTGGTGACAGTGCCTTCAAGCAGGTCAGGGTCCAACATATTGAAGAAAGATTCTATTCAGTGTTGTTGCGTATTGCAGAGTGGTAGGAGAGGCCAATTTGAACTGAAACATGATGATGGTTTGCATATGAAATGGATGGAGCTTTTTGGTTTTTTTATGCAGTTCAGCAAGTAGTGATTTTTTTGGCGCTGCACTGCTGTCACTGCTTTCCAAGGACAGTATCTCACCCTTGCTTGGGATGGTCCCTTTGTCCCAATGCAGCTTGATCTGTGCGAGGCTCTGTGCCCAGCAGCCTGCAGGACTGGGTTTTTCCTCTGGGAGGGGAGTTAGGAACGGACATGGTTAACAGACCCCTGTGTCTGAGGACACTTCCACATCCACAGCCTCCTGCTGTGCTGGTAGACTCAGTCTGTCAGGGTAGGGCTGTGTCCTGAGCTTTGTTTGTGTTCATGTATGCAGGACTTCAGATTTTATTTGTTTAGCTCCCAGCTGATTTTGTTACTGAGAGAGACATCATGCTCTTTAAAATAAAATGTATGGTGAGATGTTACTGAGAATTTTTTTGATATGGTGAAATACTGCACAGAAATTTTATTTCCCCTAACAAAATTCCTAATAGCATTAGAGAAAGCAACCTTCCATTCTGATCTGTTTCTGAATATCAAGCATTACAAGAGCACATTTCACTGAGCTGAAGAGAAATAAAACTTCCATACATAAATTAGCTAGCTTTCTTAAACTGTGTATTGAATTTTTTTTTTTGCTTTGCTAATTGAGGGGTAGAACAGATGGTGCAGGCTTAGTTTAAAGTGACATCCATTAGAGTTACTTAAGCTGATGAATGGTTGTTCACTATAAGCATACATTTGTTCTCTATATCATGTTTATTTTGGTTGAAATTCAGTGGAAGAAATCGTGATTTAAGAAATAATTATCATGCATGGTTATGGGTTGATATGATAATTTTGTAAGTCTGTTTTGTTGAGTATTTAATGCATGGGGGAAAAGGACTTCACCATCTGGGGAAGAAAAAGAGTCTTGTAAAGGGTTTCCAGGCAGCTGCTGTTAGCTGGTGAGTTTTGAGGTGCAGGGGGTTCATGGAGATCAGTAATGTATACATTCATTTATCACCTTCATCCCTTAAAACCTCTTTACCATGAAGCTGAAATTGCTAATAAAAATTAATTAAATTAGTTTTGATGCACAAAAGGTATGAGAAATGGACTATGAAGGAAAAGTGATCTTGAGATCTGGACTCCTTGAGATCCTTGTATATGCCCATATTGCAAAAGGCATCTTGGCAGAAACTGCTTTTGATGACTCCTCTTGTGGGGAGAAGAGTCAGCTTAGGAAGGGCTCAAGACTCACTGGATTTGAGCTGCATTTGTGGAGTGTGCCCAGTCCTTATTAGGCTTCTGTGCTGGCATGCTTGTAAAGCTGGGTTTTCCTGCCTTAAACTTGTGAAAAAGCAGAATTTTGGCTCCAAATTCATATTTCCTATTTCATATTTGGCTCCAAATTCAGATATCCAGTTTCTTGTAGGCATTGATGTTAATTCCCAGTCCAGCTGATCAGTTGTTTTTTCTCTGTCTCTAGTAACTGGACCTGCCTTCCCAACACTTAACTGTTCTGTGTTGTAATTTTATTGGATTATGGTGCTGCTCTTACCTCCATGGTGTCAGCAGTATGGGGAGTGCCACAGAGGGTGCAGTGCAGAATAGGAGATTGTAGCAGCTGGAATAGGTCAAATTCAGTACTAGCTTCAGTCCTTTGTATTCAGGGCAGGGAAAAAATTAACTGCTCTGGAAAGTTAGCATTTAGAGTTTCCCCGTGGCTTTTTCTTCACACTTAAAAGGTAATAATGACTGGTGTAGCAGGGAGGGTTGTCCTTTTCTGGCTGTGGTGGGAAGAACTGTAGTGGAGTAGTAATACTTTCTTGTTGTTTTATGCACAATGTGGATGTGCTACTGGTTGCATAAAACAAAAGGTTTGTGAGCCTGAGTGTACCAAACAACAGTATCTTTCAGTTGTTTACCAAGGTATTACCAAATCAAATATAAATAATGATAACCTACAGGATCCCAAGAGAGTGTGAAGAGTGGAGGCACAGTGTTGAAATATGTAGGATAGAAGTTTGTTTCCATAGTGGCACATTCAAGCTCTGTCTGACTTGGTTTCCTTTCACCTGGTGGCCCTTAGTGGATGGTGAGAAATGAGTAGGAAAAAAAAAAAAAAGCATACAAAGTAAAAGTCTCCCTTGCATATTCTTCTGTCTTGTAGAGATTTGAGTCTCTGATGGTGTTCTGACCAAATTAAGTTCTTGTAGGATTTTAGTGCTGGGACTAGCAAATGCTGTCTTCTTGTTGTTTTATTAGATCTGTTTTCTCCTGGGTGCTTGGTAGAGCGGCTGCCTCAGCATTGGCAAGACCAAACAGACTCTTGTTTGGGACTGGGAGTCTGGGTCAGCACACAACAGACTGAACCACGGTGGTTACTAAATTGAGAGGGTAAAACTATTCCTTTAATGCTGGTGTAGTGTTTCAGTTGCAGCACCTCAGTGCTTGTCACCAGTGTTTGTCGGAGGTCTAACAGAGTTAGCCAGCTCTCAGGAAACCCTGAAGTGTATTGCTTCACTGCGGGGTAAGGGTCACAGCTGATGCATTGGTGGAAAAGGCAGATTATTGGGGATTTATTTTCGTGGGATAAGGGTGTACTAATGCTATTGTAGAGGGCCCTTCTGTGGCATGTGTTGTACAGTTCTAGTTGCCTGTCTGCAAGGAAGGAATTCAAGCTGGAACAGGTGCAGGGAAGGGCTGATGGGGTTCAGGGTATTGGAGAGCCTGCCTAACCAGAGGAGACTAGAAGCTTGGCTTGTTTAGTTTACAGTATGAGGGCTGACAGGGAATATGACTGCTGTCTATAAATACATCAGAGGGGTGACCGTCAGGGAGGGGAGAGAACTGTTAGATTTAAAGGGCAAGGTTAGCACAAGAACGAATGGGTATAAACTGGCTGTGAGTAAATTTAGGCTGCATGTGAGATGAAAGCTGCCTGCAGAAAGAACATCAGAAAACTCCTTGAGGTGAATGTATAAGGACAAGACATTTGGTTTTAGGATAGATCTTGCTACGATTTTGAATAGTTTATGTACAATGTAGAATTAAAGGATTATGCATTGAGATAGGGAAAGTTCATTTCTGTCCTTTGTGTGGTAGAACAGGTATGGTACTGTCCCTGAAACTGCTTGAACACTTTGAATAAATACAAATATTTAAAACAGTGTACTGGTTTTGGTCCTCAGAAATCCCAAAATGACTTACAGAGACTGTTCATGTTGTGCCTGTTACCTCTGGAGTAGAATTAACAGCCATTTATATACATGTGTGATCCATTTCCCTTCATGTTTAGTAGGTAGCAGGGTGAGTAGGAGTGAATCCTCACTTGCCCTTACATGACCTGAATGGAAGGTTAATGTCAGTGGTGGATTTACAGGCACCTTGATTTTTTTGCTAGTCTCTAAATTGTTCAGTGGAGTTCTGTTGTCCTCTTGATGCTGAAATAAACATTCATCAGCCCCCAGGATCCTCCCACTAGCTTCTCCATTAAAAGATGCACACTCTTCCTTCTCTTCAAGGGGTATTCCTTGAAGTTGTCTTAAAAGCCGTTCTTGTCTCACCCTTTGAACTTCCACATGAAAAAATTGTCTACCGACAGTCCCACTGTCAGTGGGCTCTAGTTGCCTCTGACTTTGTCTAGTTTTAATTAAGTAATTTTGTAAGCAGGGAAGTTGTGTGAAGCCTCATTTCCTTTGACTTTTTCTATGTAGATTTGCTGGCATCTTATGCTGTGGCTTTCCTCGTGCAGAGGTCTGTGTTTCAGTCGAGTCTCTTTTGGTTACTGTAAGAGCATATCATCTTCAGTATCTGTTTTCCCTACCATGTTAGGTTGAAGTTTGCTAAAATTGGCTGAGGAATTCAGAAGTTGGAAAAAAGAAAGAATATATGAATGTTGGATGAAAAGAACAGGACTGCAAAATAACCGATAATACTTTTCTTTAACCTTCCAGTGTGTTTTTAGCATTGGGTGCGCCTCTGGTTTTTTTTGGAGGACTAGGTGGTCTGCTGTAGGGTTACCTTGCTGTTTTCAGATATATAATTCTGGCTCTGGCAGCCCTCCTTCTGCAGCAGGTGCATTTTGGGACTGAAAGGTAACATCACCTATATGGCAGTACGATCTACTCATGGGATCACAGGGTAATTCAGGTTACAGGGGCCTTTGGACTCATCATTTGGTTTTATCCACCATATCACTGTTTACAGTCAAGGCCCTAAAACTTGTTTCTTACTTGTTTTTTAACAGAATTTATTAGCACGTAAGTGCTAATAAGTGTCCCAGTGTCAGAAGTGCTTATATGAATTGAGTCCCATGTAAATGTTTTTGGGATGCCAGTGATGACAGCAATTTTGTGCTCTGACTCTGACTCTAAGATGAGTCACCCAAGGTATCAATAACAGTTTAACTGAGGCTGAGCACAGTCAGGTTTGTCTTCCTGCTTGACTCACTCAGAGCTCCAGGTTTCTGATGGCTGGAATTGTGCTATATGTGAGTCTGTATGAAGCTACCTCATGTAGTTGTACCTTGTGTGTTGTCTGGTCTGTGGCCATATCATTAAATGCAGGAGGGAAGGTGTGGAATACAGTGGAGAAATTAGTCTCTAAATTTCTCCAAATGAGTGTTGCCTCCCACATATCATTCATTACTTTCTTTGTAGATGAGATCTCTTTTTTTTTTAACTAGGCAAAACCTACTGTATTCCTCATTTGTGCCTTAAAACAAAGCAACATTTGAGTATTCAAGAACTGGAGCAAAGACTCCCAGTTATCAGTCTGTAGAGAGCCTGATAATTTTTTATAGTGGGGATGGGATTTTAGCCAGAGGAAAGAGTGTAGGATTGAATCTTGCATTAAGTGTGAGAAAGAAAATTTTTATGGCTACTAATGCTTTTTCATCTTCAAAAGTAGCGTTCTGGAGAGAAGTTTGTGGAAACAATGAAAAATTGGATAGTAGAGCCCCATTCTGGCATAGAACCATGAAATGACTTGGGTTGGAAGAGACCTTAAACATCATCTGGTTCCTACCCCCCACTGCCACTGGGTGGGACACCTTCCACTAGACCAGAGTGCTCGAAGCCTCATCCAGCCAGGCCATGCCCTTCCTGTGTCTGGCTCTGCTCCCGCAGGCAGGACGTGCACACAAGCGCGAAGGCTGGCAGGGTTTCTTTGGGATGTGGGAGCACTGTGAGGTGAACTGTGGCGGTACTACCTTGCCAGGGCTAAGAGTCTTCCTGCCAGCCGGCTGGTAGTTGAGACCCTGGTAATAGCAAATGGGAAACCTAAAATTGCTTCTGTTCAGTGTGTTACGAAATTATATTGCTTGAGTAACATTTGCATTTACTGTGGAATGTGTATTATAAATCAGCTCTTTGTGCTAATTGTCTTTGTTTGTGTGTCTGTTAGAACTATGCTCCATTAAAAGTCAGTGGGTTTGCCTTGTATTGCCATGCCTCTCCATTTGACTAATATCAAGTGACACAGTTGTGTTGGGTCTCACTGGAAATCCTACTGCAAATGGAGGCATCAGCGCTTGTGCAGTGACGTGGAACAAATGTCTGCTTTTAACAGTTTGGAGGACTTCACGTCTCACTATTGGGAGCTGAAATAAAGGGTCGCCGCTCGTTCAGTGCTGAGTGAAGCTGAACGTTACAGGCTTTTACTGATGTACGGCCAACACCAAAGTTGTCTGACGAAGCCAGACCTGTTATTACCCCATTTTCTGTAATAGCTCTGTAAATATAGACAGCTCCAGCTTCATATTGGAATAAAAAAATGTACCTGAGTTTGGAGGGAATTCTGTTTGCTTATAGCTGATGGAGTCAGTCCTGATGCACCAAATTACTTAACCCAGTACTTCTAAACAAACTGTGCACTTGTGCGTGCTCTCATCTGTTTAGACTGCTACGGACAGAATGATCCTTGTGCAGGTACTGTGGAACACTCCCAGGTTTGAAATTAACCCCTTGGAGAAGGCAGCTGTGTGCCTTGATTAACTCTGAGATGTTCAGAGGAGCACTGCAGTGTTGTATTCTGAGGCATGAAGGGGGCCATTGCTGCGCTGCTGTTGTGTGCATGGCTGAACTGCTTGACCTCCAAAAGGAATTTCTCTCGCAGTGCTTGGATGCGGTAAGGAAAGCTGAAACGGCACACAGGTTTTAGGAGGTACATGCTCTTACGGATTGGAATTTGGTTTTCTTTTGTCTGTCTGGCTAGAGCATCTCTGCCTGGCCTGCAGAGGTGGCTTTCCTAGTTTTCCTGTCTGCCTCTTCTACCTTCTGTCCCTTTAGGTCTTTGGAAAGTTGTTACCTGTAAAACGTTGCTGGAATGTGAATAAGTTATGTGAATAGGTCTGCTTGTGAAAGACTCCACTAGTTCCAGTCCCTGGCAAGACCTGATCTTTCTTGTTGCCTTCAAAGAGCTCTGCTTCTTTCTTTGTATTGGTCAGGTCCCATTCTCTCCAAGCGGTTTCATCTGTTTCCTTCTGTAATTTCCTGTTCTATAAGCCCGCTAACAGTTAATGAGAAGGTTTCCCAAGCAGAAGGGCATGTGTGGAGAAAAGTACTGTGGTTCCTGTTTGAAAAGTTGCACCTAGAGGTGGTGTGGTGGGAATTGGTGCTACAGATACATGGGAAGGGAGGAGCTGACATCTTGGACCAAATTACAGTGCTTGGAAGGTGGAGATAATAAACTTCAATTTGCAGAACAGCTGGGGGGGGGTGATGTGAAAAGAAGGATCATCCTCGACAAGGTATCAGTGTAAGATATTCCATCTACAGCAGTAGTGATATAAATGGACATATATTTGGGAAAGGTAGAAGGGAAAGGATATGTAATAGCAGAAAGGTGAGCTGCTGAGAGCCATATGAGCAGTTCAGGCATTTAATACAGATAGGACAAGGCTGGATTTTAGGTCTGCATGAAATACTGCAAGTTTAGAGAGTTAGGAACTTGAAAAGTATCTTTCAGGTTTCTAGTCAGGGAGAGATCTTAATTGAGTACTAGATACTAATATGTTCTTTTCTCAGCTCTTGGGCCTTAATTGTGCTATCACTGAGGAATCTGGGGCTCATGGTAATTATGGCTTTCTGATAGGCATCTCTCAGTTTTCTGGTGACCCTTTTCAGGAGGAAGTAGCGCATGAGAATTGTAGTAGAGTGTGCTGAAGCTGGACAAACACTTGAGAGTTGGTGACGTTTTTAGGTGGTAGCTCTGTTACAAAACTAAGTAATGGAAAAGCTGGTGTGAGGGTGGCTTCCTGCCACTGGTCTATGGAAAGCAGGTTTCTTGAGACGTAGTAGTGAAGTTGTCTAGGTCATGTGGGGCTCAGGAGTTCCCCAGTTCTTTCAGCTAATGTAAAGCAGGGAAATAAGGTGAAGGGAAGGTTGATTTAGACAGAAGAGCCAGGATAAATTGCTGGAATATGTACTTTATACTCAGTGTGGGTACTCCAGACTTCCATGTAGAGTTTTCGGTATTTTAACTAGAATCCAAATTTATCACAATTGTTTTGCAGGAGTGTGTTTTATGATGATTCCGAGATCACTGGTCAAACATCAATATAGTCTGTTGGATTAGGCACAAAGGAGTGGCTGGGGTGGTCCTGCTGTTTTCATGTTCCCAGTCAGAGGAGCTGATTTGATGCAGCTACAGCCCTCGAACACTGCTGAGCAAAGCATGTGCTTTGGATGGGTGAGACATGGAGTGAGAAGGTGTGGGGAACTGTGCAAATGTCCATGTCTCAACCAGTTGTTGTGCAGACAGGTTAATGCTGGCAGTTCAAAAGGCCTGGATAAAGCCCTCTGGGGAGCAGATGTGCATGAGCCAGGAGCTTGGAGGAGAAAGGAGCTGCTGATCTGGAAAAAGATGAAGCTGTGGGGAATGATGCAAGTGGGATAGACTCTGCTTTCCCTCTGAGAAGATATCCAGTGGTAACTTTTATTTGTCAATCTGAGAGGAAGAGAGCAGGAGGACAGGTTCTGGTTTGCCTTTTCATGCTGGGGTAAGAGAAACAGAGGCAAAGAGAAGAGGCCAAGAGCAGAACTTTTAGATGGTGTTCATCAGGGTGGGAGTTGAGCCAGGAAAAACTTCTGGGACGTCAAGAAGATACCCTGAGCTTGTTTATCTTCCTTCTGTTTACTTCATGGCTATCAGCAGTTGTAGGTGTCTGGCATCTTCAAACTGGGAGGATAGAAATGCAATGTGTTACTGGGGGCTGTTTTCTGGGGATCAGAGGGCCACTTGTGATAAATGAGAGCAGCAGTTCTGGTAAGTGAGTGTGGGCGAGAAAATGGCTCTACAGCCAAAGTTGGCTGAGCAACAACTAAACCAAAAATGCTCTAAAAACTGCCTTTTTAAATCAGGAAAGGTGTGGTAGGGTTGGGACAATGGGAAGTCTGGTACTTAATTAACAGCCAGATCCTGCTGCCATTAAAGTCAGAGAAACTCAAATTGACCCCAGCTGCTGCAATGTGCCATGTGCAGGCTCTCCAGAGATGGGACGTAATTTTGGCTGAGCACCACAGCTAATGGGGGGAGATCTGTCTGTTTATTTTTAGTTTTAGCTCTTCAAATGCTTTTAATAACATGCCTGTGTTACTTGTGTGCATGTTAATAAGGATTAATTTACATTTGAATTTTGTTTCTTATGGAAATTTTTTTCTGGGAGACATTCCTTTGAGGCTTACCTTTAATAATGGGTAATCGGGGGATAACTAATCTTATTTACTCTTCTGTTACGGAAGTCAGAGTTTGTGATTGAAATTTATGATCTTCCACTCCCACTATTTGAAGCTTTTGAATCTGTATTTCCATGTGATAGTTCTGGTGATTTTAAAGTATAAACACATTGATAGTTCTTTTTATAGTCAATTATATGTGAATTTATATTAGAAATTTTGGCTTCCATGTTAGTTACTCTGGCATTGTGTGAATGTGGCATCTTCTAAAGATGCTGTTTTGTATGAAGCTTTTACACTATACAAGATGGGGGGAAACAGTCTTGGGCTGTTACCGTTTTTTGTACTGCCCTAGGAATGGATACAGGAAAAACCCAAGCCCTCTCTGCTTCTTGCATTCTGACTGGAGAGCACCATTTTCCAACCTGTGAGCTCTTGGTCACATGGAACTTGGTTTATTGTTTAGGGAGCTATAAAAGATAACTCAAAGGCAGTGAGGCTGTTGCCTGTGGGTTTGCATTTGCTCTCCAGAGATCCACATCTTTATTAGAAAGTATGTAGATCATTGTACATTTCAGAAGGCTGAAAACTGTTGCATGTGAATTGAGGGGTGAGGGGATCCTTTTTGGCAGATGATGAAAATGCTTATGTTCTTCTGCGTTTTACTGTGGTGTATGCAATGTCTGTGTCGGGAACAAAAAATAAATCGTTGGTCAAAATTCTTAGTTCTGATTTTCTTCCTTTATTTGATTTGAAGATCTTAAATCAGGTTAAATCCTAACGCTGTTCCAGAAGAAATACTTTATTCATAGAAAATAATTGGTTTCAGTGCAGAAGGAGCTGCTTGGGATTTCATGAACTGTATTACATGGGATATCAGATTAACTGATCTAATGAGGCCCTTTTGCCTCTAAAAATCTGTTATCGGTGCAAATAATGTAGGATAAAGAGATTACGGTCTTTGCTGCCTGTGGTCTTTAAAATAATGTAGCTTGATGCTAGACAGATAAGGCTGTTTTCAGTCATTTTTGTTTCTTCTCTTGTCCTTGCTGTTTGCTTTGCACTTCCTAGGTCAGTGGTGTGAGAAAGATGGTTCCCTCTGCTTCCAGACAATGCTTGTTTTGACATCCTGAATTCTGCTCTTGGTTATTTTGGGGGAAATGTGCAATCTCATTTGACTTGAATCATTCTAGGTATAAGTGTCTGGGGAGAGCAGCTGACTAACCAACACTACAAGCTGGATTGTGATTTGGAATTAAGGCTTCAGTCATGGAGGGATGTCCTTCTGCAGAACATTGTTTGCTTGGGTTGATGCTGGGTGGTCAGTTGGGGGTTGTGTCACTGTATTTGAAAGGGTTACTGTTCTTTAGCAAGTACAAGAGCTGGGAATGAGGTATTTGGAAAAGCTGATCAGCAGATACTTGGTTGTCCCAGCACCTGCAGTAGTGTCCACATTCTTTCAAGAGCTTGAGGGTGCATCCTGCTCCTGTGAGGCTTGAGGCTTGGCAGGGAGGGAGGCAAGGATTGAACCCACATAAGAGTGAAAGAGGTCCCTTGCCACAAGATTTATTTTTCTCACTGACAGGTTCCGTGTTTGTGGATGACATGCTTAAGCTGCATATGGATATTGTTTTCATCTTTGTGCCTGTCTGTTTTGAATCTCTGCTGTTCAGTGCTCATATTTGGAATAGTTGCATACCTGTGAGATGAATCTCGTTTTTTCCTTTTATCTAGCATCAAAAGATTAAAAGAAAACTTGAAAAGAAGCATACGCTCTTTTATTTGACTTGCACAGCTAATATTCTCCTTAATGCAGTGAGCTTCAACTTGCTGCTGAAGGCGAGTTTGTGCACGTGCACCCAGAGTCTGCAAGGGGAGAGTCACAGGAAGGTAAATGTTCTGTTCCAGGGGAGTTGTAGATCCCCTGTTTTCTTGTGCTCTTTTGTTAGTGGTGAGCAGTAATTGATCTTTCTGCGTGTGGACAGTTGAGCCTCACAAGTCAGTCTTTATGTACTTTTCTAGGCCCAGTGGGTCTCAGGCTGTGGTGGTGGCCCATACTTTGTGTAGTGCCATTGTTCAGTAGGGGCTGTATTTGTCTAGAGTATTTGGGTTGGAGGATGGACCCCTTCAGTACAGATAATTTTATTTAATGCCTGATGTCTAAAGCTTTCACTAGAATTAATCTGTGTATAAATTTCCTGAAAGTCCTACTTGTTAGGAGGAATCTCCCTGCTTCTCCCCTGATCTTGCAAGATCTGATTTAGAAATATTTAGTGCATGTTTTTTGCTACATATATTTTAAGTAGTAGGTTTGGAGATTCACTGCTCTTTTGATTGGCATAGTTAATGATATACATATCCTGAAAGTCTTTGATGCTGGATCAAAAGAAAATAAAATGATTTTGGAAGGATGAGATTAATATAAATTTTTAAATTCTGTGGTGCATATCATGTAAAAGTATCTGGAATTACTTTTCAGACCAACAAAATGGCTAAACCCATTATTGGAGCCTGCTGCTCTTACCTGCCTGAACAATAGACTTGGCACAAATGTGTTGCTTTCTGTCGGGAATTTGATTGGTTTAAATATTGATGCTATGTTCTTTAGTCACCAGGCATTAAGGCAGAGATTGTATTTCGTTCCTAGTTCACAGTTAAATTAGCAAGTCAATACTACAGAGAAAATCTGGCAACAGGTTAGTGAATTTTAGCACGCTCTGACCTCTGAACTAGTCACTGGGCTGCCAGCGAAGCATGGAGGAGGTCTGGAAGCTCATCTCACAGCACCCGGAACAGAGCTTCCAAAGGAAGTGTGGGAAAATGGCTTTCCTCTGTGAGAGCTCTCAGCTTGTGGCTGTGCTGACGGTGGGCCCTGCTGTGCTCTGTCCCTGTTTCAGTCGGGCTGGCCCTGATGGCCACGTGTTCCTGTGGCAGGCAGGTGCCACAAGCCCATGAGACCTAGGTTACTGCCCAGTGTCTTTCCTTTTACAGGCAGGAGCCTGTTCTGCTTCTTGCTGGTAGCCTTTGCTTTCATGTACAATGTTCTCCAAACTGTGTCAGTGGTTCAATTCAAAAAAGTTCTTCAGTTTCTTCAACTGGAAACAAGCAACCCAAGGTTAGACAGGAGGTAAGACTGTTCCCTTCTCCTGCTTCCTCTGACTTCACTTTCTAAGTTTTCTTTCTTTCTCCATATTTCTGGAGCTACAGAAATCAGACTTTGTGGGACTTGGATTGAAAGTGGTGCAGGGTGCTTGCAGTGTACCTGCCTCCCTTCTGCCCTCTGAATGGGAAAGAAACTGCCCTGAAGATGTAAGTGTATTTACTGAAACAGTGGTAGAGGTTCTTTCTCGCTCTCCTTCATGTGCAGCTGTTCCTCCTCCCGTTTGCTGCACCAGCAGTTTCATCAGGTAGCTTGGCTCTTGGGGCACGTTAGCGCTCTGCCCACCACAGCATTGGCAGTCTGAAGCTTTTGCTTAGCAGACTGTTCTGGAGCTTCCTTGGCCTGCTCTGGTGTGACTGAGCATGAGAGCCTGATGTGTGCATTATTGTCACCTCATGGAGGGAGAGGTGCAGAACCAGTGTGAGGAATATGCTTGTACCAGACGTGGTGGGAGGGAGACCTCCTCTGTCTGTGTGACTGAAATAGGCTGGCAGGCAAGGTGACTCTGTAGTGAAGAGGAAATCCCTGGTTATTTTTCTCGCTCTTCATTTTCTGCCTTATGTTTCTATGAAGCTGTAAGTCACTCCCCAAAGTATGGAGGCTGCTCCACAAAGTCCTGTTAAGAATGATTCTGCATTGTGTGGAAGAGAGGCTAGGTGAGTTGCTTGCTAGCCTTGGCCTCTTAGGTGTAAAAACATGGTTAAACTACTGCAGGTGGGTTTTGTGTGTGTCAGAAGATGACAATTACAGGCTAGAGACCATCTGCCTGAGTTGCTGAACTGTGAACACCTGAGTGGGAACCGGGTTTCTGCTGGTGTAAAGATTTGCTGGGAAAGCAGGTGCCCTTACAGGGATTAGCTCCAGGGGAAAAGGTGTTTTCTCTCTTGCTGCTATATGCAGGTGTTCTAGCTAATGCCACATGCAGATGCTTCTCGTTCCAGATTAATAATGCCTTGTTCCCTCAGGTCTCAAGGAGGTTGTTTAAAGGAAGGAGAAGTGTATTGACAGGATTGAGTTGCTGGGTCTGGTCTGTTTGCCCAGTTCCTAAAACCGTCACAGTGAATTCACTCAGGAGCTGCTGAGCTGGCAGCCTCAGCAGCAGGTAATTGCAATTGTACCTCCAGTATTTTAGGCTCTTGGGAAATGACTGGAGGGCAAAGCCTTGCCATTCTCCCCTTCCCAAGCATATTGCATAGTCTAGGTTTGAAAGAAGAAAACTTTTCTTGCAGATCCTTGTCAGTTAACCGGTACTGCTCCCGATCTGATCTATGCAGGAGCTGTGTGGATTTTGTTTTGTATAAGAGGAGAGTGGTAGTGAAGAGTGGTTGATAGTGAAGAGCCTGCTATTGACTCAGCTTGCAGCAAACCTGTCTCCCTCCACTGGTTGCTGAGGCTGTAAAAGAGAGGTGGTAATGACAAAATCCAGGTTTGCTTACCACAGGTCTGCACCACAACCAAGCTCTTTTGTGCAGGGAGTCAGAATCACAGTCCAGTGTATTTGCAGGTGGCTCATGAGATGATGCTGTAGATACCTTGCAGACACCAGCAGACCTTTTATGCCTGTTTCTGTCCTGCTTGCAGTGTTTGCAGGCAGAACGGAGATGCCTATAGGAGGTTGTGCTCTGCATTAAAGGCTGCAAGAGAAGACACAGTTGCAGCAGCAGTGCAGAGTGCCCCACTTGGAAGTTGGTTGCCCATTTTGTTAATAAGTGTTCAAGGGAAAGCTGTGGAGAAAATCTGTTGAAGAGTTTCAGAGGTTGCATATGAATTTTTAGGAAACCCTAACCGCAAGCTAGACTGTATTTTTCCCTGAGGTTTTAAGATGAATAAGCCTTGCAATAATGCAATATAAGTTCAGCACTTTAATGTGTGTGATTAGCCTGTAGTAACCAACGTGTTTTGGTGGTTTCTGCCTTTGTGGTACTCAGGCTATCCATTGAAGAAAAAAATCTCCTGAGATAAGGTTTTAAAATAAAATTTCTATTTCCAGGTAACTTGGACTGTTTAATATCCTCTCTTGTATGAGGAGCAGTGGGTCTGTTGCAAGGCTTGGGAGCACAAGTTGTTAACATCACAGCTGGAGTCAGAAGGGGTGCAGGGCTTGTGCTTCATGCAGGAATGGGGCTCTTCTGGACTCTGATTCAGCTGGCAGCTCTGCCACTGACTGACAGTGTAAGTGTCCAAGTGTGTAATGTCTTCCCTTCCTCCTGAGTCTCTTCCCTGTTCTCTTGGGAAAATGTTTGTGCTTACTGAATTGAAGATACTGGCTGTGTAAGGCCATTGTAGTGATTTGAAAATGGGGGCTGATGTCAAGACCTCTGTAGCTGGAGGAGGATGTCTAGCTTAAGATCTTTTTCTTGCCTGTTCCATAGCCAACAGCTAAGGAAGATGTGGTGGATCTTAACTACACAGGGGTAAGACATTTTCCATATGGTTTGGGAAACTGTGCAAATTTCTTTTTTGATACACTTTCATGCAATTTAGTTTAAACTTCTCCCTAATGAGTAAAACACTACAAGCGTAAAGTAAATTTTATATTGTTTTGAGTGACCTGGTGTCTTTTTTACAAGGTTTAGCTCACTTAGTGTGGCGTAAATGGGTTCAATTTAATTGGGAAAGTGCTGGTCTGTGTGTTATTCTGGCTTTAGTAGCAGGTCTTGCAAAGCAGCCCAAGTGAGTCATACTGACATGGAAACCAAGACAGAGCATTCTGAATATGCTAAGGTTGTTTCCTTTTCATGCAGGGTCCAGCATGTGTGTTTTCTGAAGTTAGGTGTTTGGGTGATTAGAAAGTTGTTCTGAAGAGCCAAAAGTTTGTTGACCTATTGTTTGCCGTTGAATAATGAATGTCACAAGTGTGAGGAGTTTTACTGGGTCTTGGAGCAGCTCAGCGGGATAGAATCCAAATGCCTCCTTGCAGCAAGGAGAAAGCTTTTTCATGTTCTCTGAGTGAGCGCTTCTCTAATGTGTTATTCCAAGAAATCTCAAGATGTATATGCTCCATATTTCTCAAAGCTTGGCTCAACATAAGTTTTGTCAAGAAGAAAATTCTATTTGTGTTCATATTTAAGTTGGGGTCATTGGTGTAGAATTTGCTAAGGATCCTGCAGGGAAAGAAGGGATGGATATGGTTTGAGTTTCAGACATGGGAGAGGGAGTCTGAGACTCACCTTAGCGTTTATATATTTCAGGGTTGCACATTAATCTTGATTTAAGCCCATACTGGAAAGTTTTATTAACCAGGGTGTCAACCTTACCCTGGGGAGTAACTTTTATTAGGCAGTGTAGTGTATTTCTCCAGTGTATTGCTAATGTGAGTCTGTCATTCTGCCTTTTATTATGTGAGTCTATCACTCTGCCATAATGGATGCTTACTAACTAATAACATATATTGCTGATAATGTGTTTCCAAGGAGGAAATTTTGAGGCTTTGTAGATATTGTAATATAAGAGACTTCAAGAAATAGTCAAATCCAATGTATTGTTCACAGCAGACAAACGAATGTACCCGGATGTATTCTGTTAGATATTATCCAACCTATGATTAAAATATATCCTTTGAAGATTTCACAGCCTCCTGAATTAGTCTGTTCCAGTGCCCCTCTGCTCTGCATGTTTAATTTTCTTTCTAGCTAATCTAAGAGGATTTCGCTTTATCCTTCTCCTGGAGGATATGGGAAAAAATGATCACCACCTTCCTTCAAGTCCATGCCGACAAAATCTCTTCAGTGTGGTTTTCACTACAGCTGTTAACCTGTGCCAAATGATGCTGGTAGTTTGTGCCTTGTTCTGCAGTGTGTTGGCAGAGCTTTGTCTGTGCTGCTGGATCTGGTGGGATTGTGGGAGAGGGCAGCACACCGCTCTTTTCATCCCAGAAAGGTGCTAAGTAATTGAAGGGTAGAGAAGAATAAAACCTCTCTGCCTGTAGGTAGACACGCTTAAAGGCCTTGCTTATGCCTCCTTTTCATTGAGGGGTCATGTGCCCTTGGAGGTGTGACATCTGCATTATTTAATGAAGATCTAAAGGAATCTTTAGACATTTTATGGTAGCTACTCTGGTCTCCAGCGCCAGTTCTGTAGCAGCACCATTACCAAAGAGTTGGGGGGAGATGTGGGATGAAGCTTTAAAGGCATTGTTGTGGGCAGAGATAGTTTTTGTAATCTCTAGAAAGGCACAGCATGTGGCAGGGAAAAGAGCACGCTGGCAGATGGGGTGAGTGCAGCTACAGTCATACCAAGGAGAGACTGTTGAGAGGCTTTCGTGCTGTGGCAGACAAATGGGTCACAGTGTTGGTATGTCACCCTGACTAGGAACTAATGTGATGATATGAATTAAAGGCATTTCTGGGAAGGGGACCTGTAGAAGAGGTAGTATTGATCTGTGTGCATGGAGAATTTGGCCCTTGGAGACAGAGGGCTCAAGTCAGTCTCCTCTGGGTGAACTTCTGGCATGTACAGCCTGGAAAGCAACAGTGGAGAAGAGAAAGGGTCTTGGAGGCTTGTTCCCTTGGCTGCTGCCAAAGTATCCTGCACAAGTCAGCTGGGCTGTAGTTTCCCTTGGTGGTCACCGTGCTTACGGAGTGTCTTACAGTCTACATGGCAGAAGTGATGGGTGGTATTAACGGTGCTTTGGTTTGTGACTGTGTCTGTCTAGTGGTCATAATCTTTCTAGTCCATTCCTAGTGGAGTTCCGTTTTTGGTATTCCTGGTTAGCTTTGCAGCCTGAGGAAGAGTGTGCCTCTCATGTGCACTGCGGCTGCACTGCAGTGTGCTGCTGTAGTGAGGGCTGGCAGGAAGCAAGTGATGGCTTTTAGGCCTGCCTCAGAAGTTCTTGAACTGCTATTATGTGAGCAGAAAACTGGTTTGACTTGTGCTGCTCTTCTCTAACTTGGTGGAAGGAGAGCTGTGTCTGTCAGCTCCCTGCTGAGTGTGGCAGGTGCTGGGCTTGCTCTTTGCTCAGCGTGGCTGTGAGGCAGCTGTGGCCAGATTCACACCTCCTGTGTGGGGGAAGAGGACCTGACCAAAGGCTTGGGAAGGCACTCTTGGGAGCCTGATCCTGGCTCTACCACAAGTTTGTTTTGTGGTGCCCAGAGTCAACTGGGAGTGCACCAGTTCCTTTCTGTAAAGGCAGAAAATTTCTTCAAGTTCTTGCAGAGACAGGGTAGGCCGGAAGGGTGCTGTTTGCCTGCATACTGCTTTATCTAGGTGAAAGGAACAATAAAATCAGTGCTAGTGTTGATTAGTGTTATATCCCTTCTCAAACCCTCCTAAGGAGGGATTTTGGATTGTTTTCCATGAGTATTTTGCCTGGGATGTTCTATTCCTTGCTGGAGAGAAATGATGAAAAGGAGGTGTTAATGCTGCCATATCCTGACTCCTCGTCCTAATTATCTTGTGATCAAGAAGAATTTTACAGAAAAATAATGTAACTGTATTAACCTGTCTTGCAAAATAAAGTTTTCACTATCTGGTGTTATTTAATGAGTCACTTAAAGAAACCATCAAAGCCCACGTAAGGTCAGCATGTAATTGGGCAACTCTTTAAAGAGCATGTGATCTCCCTAGTAGACTGAAGTACCTTAGTAGCTAAAAATCTGTTTCTGGAATTTTTTTTTCCCCCCCACCTAATAGAATTTAGGTAACTTTTTAAGGTCTGAATTAAGTCATCAAAAGGAGAGAAATGTGCAGTGATTGCTGATTTCCCTGTTCTGTTTCTGGGGAGAATGTGAGTGAGTGTGGCTCAAGGTTCTTCTGGGTTTGTGTTAGTCTGGTGGGTCAGAATCTGGCCTGTAGCAGCTAATCCAAATTCCTTACTTTTGGTTGGTGAAAATGTCAAGATACATCAAAAAACAGTGTAGGGCCTGCACATATCTAAAAGTTCTTTTCTCTAGAGAAAGAGTTAATGAACAATCTGTGCTTTGCTTCCGTGTTGTTTTGCATTTGTGGCACCTTCTTCGATGTATGAATTCCGAGACAAACAGAACATATATGTGTGCTCTCCAATTCCCAGTCCTTTGACAGATGGAGGCGAAATCTCTTTAAATGGTGATGTGAGTGTATGAGTAGGTCTGCATGGATATTTTTTTTCTTGCATGTTTAGATCTTAGACTGAACTACATTTGTTGGTGGACTGCATGCTGGCACAGTCCCAACACTGCAGGCAGATGTATATGAAGAAGCCCAGTAATATTCTTTCCAACATACAGTACTGCTAGACCTCAGTTTGACAAGTTTATGGTAGTAATAATGCTCTGTAGTTCCAGATGAGGATATGAAAACCCATGAAAAACACCACGGTGTATTTCCTGTCTTGCTAGGGTGCAGGAAAGTGCTATTAACCTACAGAAGGAAAAGGGTGAAGGGCATCATTGTAGCTGGATCTGCTTCTGAATCAGTTTGTGGTGTTGATTTTGTGGAATATTTAGCAACTATCTGCTTGCCTTCTCTTACAATGTCTGTTCTTAAAGCAACCCCTTGATCTCTAACCTGTACTACAAGTAGTGTTATCAGGAAAGCATATTATGTTTCTTCATGTTATCCTTGGGCATTGTCATATTTTAAATCCTCTAAATTATGTTTTCTAGTCTCACAGTTACTATCTGTGAAACTCAATCTCCAATTCAGCTGAAATAGCTTCTGTGCCATAGACTGCAAGACACTTGCCAGCAGCAATCCCTCCTCCCTCCTGAGTCACATCGCCATTGACAGACTGATAGAGAAATAGTAATTGAAGCCTATTGCTCTGTGACTTTGAAGTTTTTACTTTTATCAGATGATGTCAAGTTAAAACCTCCTGGATAAATGAACCAAAAGCCCAGTGCCATTTCTTTGCTGAGAATGTACCAATTCCTGCTATGACTGACAGTATTTGAACTTGATGTGTGTGTGTATCTTGCTGCCTGATCCTTGTTGCAGAACCTGCATGAAACACTGTTGAAGTCCAGGATTATCATGGATCAGATCATGTAGCTGGAGTCTTTGGGGGCTACAAATTGTTGCCTGACTTATACCACTGTACCTAGAGAAGGATTAAAAAAATAAAATCAGTTTTGCTGTTTCACAGTCTGTCAGCAGGGTCTTACAGGTGGTGACCCAAAGCTCATTAAACTTGTTAACGAATTGACAGGACTGCTTCTAACTAGAATATATAAAACTGTTTCAGGTTTGAATGAACATTTGAAGTCAGGTACAGCTGAAGACCTGTTTGTTAAGAATCAAGTAAAACAAAATGCTTTGTAGAAATGTGACCTGACTGTTCTAATTTGATTAGTGGGGTGGGGATAGTGTTGAACTAATTGGCCTTTGGAGACAACTTCTAACCTAGATTTATTGGTGAGGCCTATTCTTATACTAAAGTTAAAGAGCTATTGTGTCATTTAACTTGGTTTGGAACGTGAAGTAGGGCTGAATGGGATGGGAGGAAGCAATTTGGCATCCTTTTCACGTCAGGTAAACAATCACACAACTATCACATCCAGCATTCTGTCTGTCTTGTTTTAGAATTCACAAGACCTCAGGTTTTGGAGTTCTGAGAGTGACCATGATTTCCCATCTGTGTAAAAGTTGCTGCTTTATTTAAAACAAAAAGTAATACTAATGGGGCACTTCAGCTTGGAATTGGTGTCTCAAAGGAAATAAACCACTTTTGAAGTTACAGGAGCAAGAAGACTTGCATAACTTCCAACCCCTTTGAGGGTGAGATGAGATGGTGTAGAATGAAGAGTTTTCAAAGATATGAGGGACACATTTTTAGAGGTGTGGGCCCCCCTGGATGCTTCATATTTCAGTTACAGCTGGCATCTAATTTGTCCTTTAGAAATTTCCACCAAGCCTCCCTTAAAATCTCTTGGACATAAAACTAAGTAAATATGTCCTTGAATGTACATATGATGACCACAGGAAACAGCTGAGTCTCTTAGGTAATCTCTTCCTTGGTGAATTACAAATATTTTCATGTTTCTTTCATAAAACCTGTTGATTTCAACTAGAAGGAAACATCTGGAAAATTGTTGTTCCCTTTCTTCTCTGAGGTGAAATGTGACTCGAATTCTGCAGGTTACATTTACCCTTCCTCAAATTTGCTTTTCAGTGTTGCTTCAAGTTTTTTTAGTGTTGGGGCACAAAAACCACTCTCCCCCCCTGAAATGACACAATCTCTTTTACTAAGCTGTATTAAATGAAATTTCTGCATTTTATAAAGATATGCTGTGCTATTAACTGCTTGCATGAATATATGCTATATCCTGTTCAGCAGAAGGCAAGAAGGCTGTTCTTGTTAGCAAGTGTCCAGTGAGAACAAACCTCTGAAAAAATAAAAGATTTACAAAACAAGGCATTAGTCTTCTAAAACCACAACCAAAATGGTTATTTAAACACTTGATTCAGCTTACCCTTTGTTGTGTTGAAAATAATGTTGAGAGTTGTGAAGGAGAGAAGAATGCAGTCAAAGCCTTGTGAAAGGTGAGCAGAGCCTGTCCAGGAGGTACCTGCTTCACCTGGCTGAGCTGTCCCAGGGTTTCAGCTCTTTGTGTACCTGTGCTGAACCCTGAGTGGCTTATTGTGTTGCATTTATAGCTTCTGTTCCTCTGATGTATTTGTTTCTTAACAGTTCCATTTAAGATAATTAATCCAAGAACTAATGATTTAGTTGAACACTTAATACCTTTCTTGTTACACAAGAATTTGTGGAAACCTCTTAACGTGGGGGATCTTGTTTGCGTAGCTGTGGCACTAGAGCATTGATAGGAGCTATTTGCTTGACTTGTTTAAATGTGTTTCTAGAGCTGGATATAGAAGCCAAAATATATGTGGTTTGTCCCTATAATTTTCCAATTGGTTTTCCACTTGTGCTGTCAGCTGCTGAGATGGCTTGTTCTTTTAACAAAATGCTGGCTCCTTCAAGCAATGCAGGATGCAGAATCCCCTTCTCTTCCCTTGAGTTGTTTGTGGTTGGGTTTGTTGATTTGGTTTTTTTTGCTTTGCTTTGGTTTGGGTGGGGGGTTTTTTTCATGGTTTTTTTTCTCTTTCTGGGGGGCAGGGGTGTTTGGTTCTTTGGGTTTTTTTAATCTGTAAAATACGTCCAGTTAATCAGCTCTGAAGACTGGAGTGCTTCAGTCACGGGACCAGACATGGAATAGGTACAGCTTGAGCTGTCTTACCAGTGCCAGCCCATCCAGGCGTCCCAAACTGGATCTTTAACCAGTGATTGCCAGGCTGTTCACCTTGCTCTGCTTTGGCTGGGCTTCCCCAGGTGCCAGTTGCAGGAGTTTTTTGTAGCAGTGAGTTTCCAACAGGACCACAGTAGCCCGTATAACCTTTCCAGGCAGATTTTGTTGAAAAGTTGTCCCATGGTAACAACTGCCATCTGTTTCAGATCTAGAATGTCAGGTGAGTAGGATGATGAGGAGTGTTTTTTGTATGGAATTGGGTTTCCAGACAGTTTGTTAGAAAAGCCACAGCACACAGCTGAGCCGCAGTGGGAGCGCGCAGTGCTGGGAGCACGTGGTGTTTGCTCCCGAGCAGTTCTGCAGACATTGCAGCCTCTAAGTGCCGAGGCAAGAAAACTACCCTTGACATGTGCAGGTGTCTTGGAGCCTGGACACTTGTGGATAGGTAGCTTGCCTGAGACTGCAAAGCCTTTTCAGGTTCCTGACCACATGCCAGGCACCCATGTGGCCCCAGGGTGTGCCCTGATTTAGATGCATTGTGCTTCACTATGCTGTCATATAATTGAGTATCTGTTGGACACAACTAAAAAGGCATCTGTTTTCAGTCTGAGGGAGGAAAACAGATGTTTTATTCTCTTGTGAGAACTCAGTAGTGATGCATCAGCTGTTGCTCCAGATCTCGATGATGACAGCCAAAAAGGCAAAGGGAAAGACAGATAGGAGTTGAGGAGAGCAACATTAAATAATTTTTATTTCCTGTGTTTTAAGTGACATGTGGGGCTTAATTCTGAAGCATGTGGAAAGCATTACCCTCTAAGCTAGAATTAGCTTTTAAATGGATGGGAACAGAATCTTTTTCATTGGTTTCCTAGACCAGATAGATGAAAGTCTTGGAAGAGATCTAACTGCCAAAAGTTAAAATATACTAAAAATGATGCCTGGATTGATGAAGAGCTGTGCTGAGAGCTGAGTGTAAGACATAGTTGCAAGAGGCACGCATGGGCTACAGAGTGGTTGGAGCTGCTGAGCCACAAGCTGTGTAAGGATGTCTGCAGGGTGCTAGGCCTGGGCCAGTTGTGTCACCTCAGTCGAATGTCCCTGTCCCTTGCACGATCACACAGTGGCTCAAGCAGAGAGTGCATGGTGACAGCTGCCCAGTTTGCAGATGAGCACTGGTACAAGTCTGCTGATGTGAGGTCTGGTTCCACCTGTGTAGGCACACTCAGGTGAGCAGGTCAGCACTGGGACTGTCCCCTTCTGTGTTCTTGTGGCACTGTTTTTTCTGAGTCCTGGTTTTAGCTGGAGTCACTGGTATAGCACTGATGGTAAACCTCTGGAAATTTACCATTCAACTTGTTTGACATGAATTGAAAACCAGCAATTAATAGTACCTTGGAGGGAGTAAGAGAGAAAAGTAGAAGAACCTGGTGTTTTCAACAGCTTAAGCCAGTAGCTCTCAGTGTTCACTGACGTGTCTTACTGAGCAGTAAGCTGTGGGAAGCATCACACTTGCTGTATGCGCTGTGCTAGATCTTGTGGCTGCTGTAGGTGCTGGGTTAGATCTAGCCCAGGTGCACCCCTCATTGGTGCAGGAGAGACTGGGAAGTGTTTGGATCATCCTCTGGGCTTTCTCACGAATGGGTCAGAAAGAGTAGGAGTAGGATTCTGACTGAAGTGATGCCTTCCTCTGTGTAGGAAGCATTCCTTCTTCCCACCTGTTTCTCCTTTCTCTACCTAGAATCCATCTCTTCACTTTCCTGGGCTACTGTGTATTTCTGCAGCTGACAAAGGCATCTTGAACCTTTCTTCTTTTCTCACTGGAGTTCTTCACTGTTACACCATTAAGCTGTTGCTGATTGTGTCTGGAAGACTCTTCTCAAGAGTGTAGGAGTGTGTGCTACATGCTGAGCAGGCAGTCTCTGTGCAGGGCTGGGAGGTGCTGTGAAATCTTTAGGTCTTAGGGTGTTCCCAGAGTTTTACAAAGGCTGTGGCTACTGAAAATGCCATTGCATTCCTAATTGCATATGTTCCTTTCATCCCAAACAAGGCAAGAACAAAGCTTCATTTACTGTGATCTAGCAAGAGGTGTCAGCATCTGGTAACTACCCTACTCAAGTCAGCTGCTGCCTACTCCTCACCACAGTGGCTGCTAGGCCTCCCTTATTGATCCCCAGCTTTTTTTACATTGCCAGCAGCTGGTGGGACTTGGCTCTGTGGGCACCTATTTGGTGCCCTCCTCATGAGGCTGTCCATGCAACCTGTCATCACTGCATCGCAGGGTTGCTGTTCCTCATAAAAGCTTGTGTTGAGTGGTGTAATCTGGAAGTGCAGATGTTTGGGAAGTAGTGATCTAGGGGAGTATTCTGGGTATTTTAGCATCCTCACAGTTCTTGCTAGTCTTTGTGAGCCCTAAGGGAGCTCAAGCACCAAGGACTGTTGGTGACTATCTGCTAGGCTGTGTGCTTCCCTTGTTTTTTTTCCAGATGCTGTCTAAACCCTCAGAAATACTTCCGTTTCAGTTTTAAAATGTGCTGAGCCTTTCTATTCCTGGAGTGTTAGAGATGGAGTTGGGATCAGTGCTTCAGTGCTAGAAGCTTTTGAGGTGCTCCAGCTAATGTGATTCTGCCTCCAGGCAGCTTCCAGTGTGATTCCTCACTTGCTCTGTGCACTGTAGCAGCCTTTTGCTGCTAATGGAGGGGAAAGCAATGTTACTAGGTAAACCAGCCTGGTCTGTTAATAAGGCACATCACTGTGGAAGCAATTTATTAGCTGCCATAATAAAGGCTTTCCATTTTCCTATGGAATACAAAACAAGGCAGTGCAATGGCTTTTGTCCTTTCCTTGACATATTGTTGCTTTTCTGTAAGAGCACTCACTCATTGTGTGAGGCTTCATTATGCTTGAGCTCCTGAGATGCAGCTAGTCACCAGAACTACACGGATGTAGTGGTCCTGATGCCAGGCTGATCCTGGGGCATGATCTCATCAATGCTCACAGAGCTACATTCACTTTTCCTTACTGGCTGAGGACCTGGCTGTAAGTGTAAGTGCTCAGCTGGGGGCAGTGGAAATGTTTGGAATAGCAGAATAGCGGCACTGTTTGTGACTAAGATATTTAACTGCTTTGTGGTGAGGAACCAAAGGAAATAGCAGTTGGTAGTGCAAGTGTTTTGTTTTGATGTTGTTCAGGTGAAGACACTAAGCACTGAGTGCTGCCATGCAGGTATCCATAGCTTCTGAAACAATGCTGCTGCTGCTGGTTTTCCAGCAGTGTTTGGGGTCATTGAGGTGTGAAATAAGTGGCAACTCTGCTTTCAACTGCAAAGTCTCCTGTTGTATTACCACGAGTGCTGCTTCCCTGGGGACTGAGCAGACTGTAGTTTGTGTCAGTGGTGATTTACCTACTCTGCTGTCTGTAGCTTTGACCTTGCTCAGGATAGGAAAGCCTCCTGTACTCCACAGCAGTGACTCTGCACTTGTGCTTCCCTCTGTCTCCTTTGGAGAGAGCCAAGTGGCTGCTCTTCTTCTCATCATATGCAACCACTCAAAGACCAGTTCAGAATCTCTGCCACAGAGGGTAAACTACTTATTCTTTGGAACGCACCCCTTCAATTCCCCTGAGCAGAGGCAGGGCAGGGAGCAGTGTGACTGGATGCCTTGCTCCAGCATTTTCATCTGGGACATACTTGTCAGCTCTCCTGCAAGCAGATGACCACATTTCAGAGTGATCCTGTTCTTTTAAGCAGAACACTATTTGTTTTTGTGGAATTTTTGAAGTGATTACTTTTTGCTCTGCAGTGCATTTCTTTAAATTACGTTGAATTTCTCGTGTGTTCTACCAAATCTCTAGCTCTTAGATCAAGAGACGAACGAGGGGCTTTTGTTGGCTTTTTTAACTGGATCCAGAAAATAGTTGAGATTTTTTGCTTTTGTACAGGAAAGGTGCCCTTGTGTCCTAACAGTAGTTGTAAAAATATATCTTTGTAGTGATAATTTCTGACAACTTTTTCTTAATACCTCTTGACATTTAAATGACCTTAGTCCTCCTGGAATTTATTTAACTCTAGAACTACGCATTTTTTACTGAGTTGCTCATCTGTTCCAGGCTTGTAAAGGAAGAAGAACTTTAAATAACCATGTTTTTGCTCATTTTACAAGTGCTGGTGGTTTCATTGGTTGTTTTGGTTCACCTACTTCCATTGGGGAATTTGGGGATTTTAAAGTGGTGTCTGTGACAAAATGGATGGTATCTCATTAATCTAGAGAGAACCCAAGAATAACTATTTAGAGATTTCCCCCATTTGGCTCTTTGACCACAGCTTGTAGTCATGCCAGTAAAAGCAGTTGTGCTTCTGTTGCTTCCTTTTTGTTTGCTGGTGTTGGTTTTGCAAATTGTGTTGTACAGAAAAATGTATGATCTGTGTCTGTGAGGATTGTGGACTGGGGAGATGGACTCACGCTTCCAGTGCAGGTGTGATCCTGTTAACCCTTGGAACGGCAGAAGGAGATTGACTCTTCCAGGGTGGATGTGGTTATAGTTGTGTGCAGGTGGGCTACAGCAGTCGGCCTTTCATAATTTGACTTCATGTTTCTCTGTCTTCCAGGACTTTGGTTACTGCTGTGCTGACCTAAAATACGTACCTGACTTCGAAACTAAATTTGCAAATGTCATCTAACTTTAGCTTGGTCTTGAGTGCGCAGTTCAGTTGTGATGGATGTTTCATGTCACAAGGAATTAGAGCTGCTCCCTGTCTGACTGATCAGATCAGCAGAGGTGTGGGCCATCAGTGCTTGCCTCGGGTTTCTCAGTATGTAATCTGAAGTGTTCTCCTTTTTGCAGAAATATATTTACTCAAAGTATGCACGTACTTCTCCATGTCTTTGCTTATGAATTCAAAAGATCATCTAAGCATGTTCAAAACTGATTGAATTATCTTTAAATTATTTTTTTTTTCATACTGAGATTTAGATTTCCCTTTTCCAAGAAGAACCTCTTAGGCAGACTTCAAAGTGAAATAGCTAAGCTGCATCACCAGTGGTGGAGATGAGCGTATGGAAACAGCGTGAAGCAAGCTGGTGTCACAGTTGGGACAGAAGCTGTCTCCAGCATCCCCGTTTGGGTCCCAAGCTGCCAGGCTTGGAAGGCCCAGCAGGAGGCCAGCAGAGTGAAACCACTCTGTGGGTATGGACTGCTCAGTCCATTGCTACCTCCCTGCAAACACAGGGGATAAAGGTTTATGCAGCAGCCACCACATCTCTGTTGTGGCATGGTGTGGAGAGTGGAGTAAAGGGCTCATCTCTGCCCCACCATGGTTCATCCAGGCTGTCAGGGTAGCCTGAAGCTGTGCTTCACTCTGGTCACTTTGAGCTGAATCAGCTGCTGCTGGATTGTGCATCTTTCTTACCCTTTTATGGGAGTGTGTTTAGGTGTGTCTTGTTTTAAACTGTGTTGGATGTGTTTATTTATCTGCCATGCTTGGTGACCAGTTACTGTTGGAGCAGATGGTGGTGTAGTGTCTGCTCCCTCCTACAGGGAGCTGCCTGCAGGTCTTTCAACACCACCCAGGTATTAAAGGAGAGATGCTTTGAGTTCTTTTTGTTGATCTCTGGGGGAAAAAAAAGTACTGTCTGTACTGGAAAAGGCTGTGTTGCATCCTGGGAACTAACAAGAGACTTCTTTACTGGGAGTGATGACCTGGCAGTTGGAGAGAGGCAGGAGAATAGTTTGCTGACAGCCTTTGGTGCCTACAGAGAGTGCTCTGAGACAAGACAAAGGGGCAGCAGATACCAAATGAGCTGAATACTGGGTGGCACAACCTGTGTTGTTGGCTGTCTTGGGGAACCTCAGGAGTCATGCAAAGAGGCAGAGCCTCAGACCAAGGGCTGCCATGTTTCTGATTCTGAGCTCACTCTTTTGGGGGCCTGTGTAAATAGGGGGCTAAAAGATCTGTGCTGATGTAAAGGCCTGGAATAGCTCTGTAGTTATTGGCATTGCAGCATTATCTGGAATTTCGGATGGAGAACTGCCCTTCCTGTGCCTTGGTGTGGAGCTGTGACTGCCAGCTGGCTTTGCTGGGGAGAGGCCTGCTTCGGGATCACAGCACTGGGGTGGCTGCTGACAGGGCCCATTGCTGCTCCAGCCCTGCGTGACAGTCTCTCTGCTACTGAGGTTCCCCCTGGTCCTCCGTGTGTGTTAATTCGGGCAGAGCTTCAGTAACTGTTTCAGGTGAAGGGGTGGGCTCTTCAGTGGAGTCAGTCCAATGCAACCAGGGCTGGAATTCAATTAATTCTCCGGTCATTTGCCAGCCATGCCCTGGGTTGTCTGTTACCTGTCTGTGGCGGACTCTTGTCAATCCATACATGATTCCTACTTTCTATCTCTGACCTTCAGCAGTTTGAGGCAGGTGGTACATTTGAGTTGTTAAATGAATCCAGCATGGCTGGGAATAACATCTGCTCACCCCAATGACTGTTTCCTCAATAGCTGTCCAAGCACCACTGTAATCATTGTGCTAATTAACTCCCCATTTTTATAAGGACAACAGCAAAAAGTCTTGTAAAGGCTTAGCTCATCCTACCAGCCTCGTCCTGGGGGTGAACTGCAGGGTATGTTTGCACTGTGCATGTGTTTCCTTTAATGTTGAGCGTTGAGTTCCCCTCACTCTTCATGGCTTGCAGACAGTTTGAGGAAGAGATGGATTTCTTCCTCTCCCGGGATCGAATTTATCCCTGGGGCACATCTCTGTAATTGCAGGCAGCACTCTTATCTCTGTGCAGCATGCTGCTGTGATGGGACTCTGATCAGACAGCTGTGAATGGTGACTGGCACTCAGAGTCCCATTGACTTTCCCTAAAAGCATCTCTCCACTGATGAGGATCTGGAGCCCACCCTCTTGCTGGGGCTCTGCTGCCGGTGCCCAGCCGGGAGGCTCTCAGTGAGCTCGCAGACAGAGGCAGCGATAGGGCTTAGGGCAGCTGGCTGAGCATTTGTCAATGGTAGATTAAATCCAGTGTGCAAGATGAATGTGAAAACGAAACACGGCTTAATAAAAGCATGAGGAAAATTCTCCTTTGGTGTGTGAATAGATTCTAGATCTTGTTGGCATGCTGCAAATTGTTGAATTAAAAAAATGACACAGTTGAAGGGTCTGTTATTGTGAGGGGAGAAAACGGCAAAAGCTCTTTGGAGAACATGAAGTTGTGTGTTGGGAGAAGTTAGGCTCCAGAGGCTTGGATTTAGGAGGGTTTTAATAGGAGACTTGACATGGAGTAGTAGGCTGTTTCCCCGGCACACCACGCATAGTTCTCTGGGTGCTAAGGAGCCAAATTTGGAGTGAATCCATGTGACAAGCTGAGCGTTGTGTACGGACCGCCGGTGGGGGTTTTATCGCAGACAGCGGCGCAGCGGGTGCCCCGCACTGGCTGTGTTGGGGGCAGCGCTCGTTAATGGAGGGGGGAGTGGGAGGGTGCCGATGTCCCCCGGCAGTGACAGGAGGGAGCGGGAGCGGTGCGGTCGCCCGGCGGTGCCAGGAGTCCGCAGCACAGCACGGGTCCGCACGCCGCTGTCGCGGGGGTGCCCGGCGGGGCTCGGAGGAGCGGGTGTTGTTGAGAACGCGCCGCGCACACGCCGCGGTGCGAGGTTCCAAAAATTGCGCCACGCACGGAGCGGGCGCCGCTGTGTTGTTTAAGGCGTCAGCAGGGCTGCCCTCGCCACACGCTCATTGAGCAGCCGCGCTACCCCCAGATAAGGACGGTTGGCGGCCGCTGGGGCGCGCCGCCCGTAGGGGAGCGCGAACCGCGCCCTAGGTCCCGGCGAGGGGCGGCGCGCCCCCGGCCCGCCCGCTGC
>WBMZ01017062.1:0-29306 GCA_013400975.1 Atrichornis clamosus | reverse complement strand
GCGCGCCGCCGCCCGCGCCGCCATGCGCTCGCACCGCGTCCGCCGCCGTGAGTGCGGGACGGGCCGGGGGCGCGGGCGGGCGCCATTTCGCGGGCGGTGCGGGGAGCAGCCATTTTGTGCGCGGGGTGGTGCGGGGAGGGCGGACGCCATTTCGCGGGCGGGGTGGGCGCAGGGCCGAGGGTGATGGCGGCACTTGGCTGTTACAGAGGCGCGGGTGAAGGTGATGGCGCGGTTCTCGCCCGACTGCGCCGTGGTGCTGCTGGAGCACCTGGACACGCCGGTGACGCGATTCCTGCTGAGCCATCCGCCGCTGTCGCGGGTCTTCGAGCCCCAGGTGAGGCGACGCGGTGCCCGCTGTGCCCTGCGCCGTCCCCGCACCGCCCCTGTCAGCGCCCAGGCCGTGGCCTCACGCACCCCGCGCTCAGCGCTCGCCCTCTCGCCTAGAAAAAGGAGGAGTCCAGCTTCACGCCGGAGGACGCGGTCCTGGCGTCCGTGGGCATCGTGAAGTGCAGCGCCGACCGCGGGCTGCTGGTGTCGGAGAGCATGTGCCTGGCGCTGGAGGAGCTGATCCAGGCCTGCTGTGGTGAGTGCGGGCATTTGGCCAGATTGGGGCTTTGGTAGCCTTAAGAAAGAAAATTCATGAGACTTCTCATGAGTTAATGTTGAAAGAGTGCACCCTGACCAGCACGCTCTGATTGAGGGTCGTGTTTTTCTCTAAGGAGTGGGAGTCCTGAGCTTGGGCTTTGCCTGGGGTGGGTCAGAATGATGCCAGCATCAGTCCAGTTCAGACTGTACTTGTCTTTCCAGCGGAAGATGAAGGTGTCCCTGTGGTGCTCGTGTGTGGCCCAAAAAACACTGGAAAATCAACATTCAACAGATACCTAATTAACCTGTTACTGAACCGGTGAGTCTCCCCATGTTCTGCAAGCTTTTGTGTGCTGCATGAGATTTAGGAGAAGGAAAAAGAATGTCTGGCAGGACTTTGGAGGACTGGAAAGTGTATAGCTTTGAAACACAAACTAAAGTTCAGAAAAACAGGCATTCTTGTTTTGGGTTGACTTCAGAAAAGTTGCATTCTGAACATTTCTATTGAAATACTGTTAAATTGCTGCCTTGGAGTGTGTGAGCTAATTGGGTACCAAGCAGTGTGGGTTCAGTAGAAGAGTTACAATGCTTAAAAACACACCCATGAGTGTGTTTGAGGGAAGGAGAGATTGTATTCCTGAATTTTAACTTTGGCGAGCTAGCACAAAATCAGATTGTGCTTCCGATGTGTTCGGGCCGTGCCATGGTTCTTTTGGTGGATGCTAACACACGGGCTCTCTCCCTGCAGCCTTCCTGTGGTCGAGTACCTGGAGTGTGACATTGGGCAGACGGAATTCACGCCGCCCGGGTGCGTGTCCCTGAGCAGCATCACGGAGCCCGTGCTGGGTATGTGTTCTGCTGCTCCTGCGGTTACCAGAGACCTGTTCCGTTTCCAAAATGAACAGGGTGTTCTAGGCAGAGGCTGGGCTTGAGGGGAAGCTGCTGCCGCAGCTGTTAAGAGTTTCCTGTAGAGAATAAACCAAGGCCTGTGTTGAGTTTTCGTAGTAGGGACATCTAAGCTCCCTAAATAACATGGAGCTGTTGTCATGCTCGCTTTGTCTGCTTTAAACAGAGATGATGTTGTAGAGGTGATAGTACAGGTTGAGGTGTGTCAAAGGGGGTGTTCAGCCTTTCAGATTTGAAAAGTCTATATTCATAGATAAAACTAACTTGAGAAATCCAAACTGGATCCGCTCAGATTGGGGGCTGTTGTGATGAGTGAAAAAACAGAGCCCTGGAAAAGTGCTGTTGTTTGTGGTCTTGTAGGTTTGGCTCACTGTCTGAAAGGACATGGCCAGACTGGTTTGCTGTTCAGTTTGTCATAGACTGTTGTTTAAAAACTTTCAAGTGTGTATCCGGTGATTTCAAACAAAGAAACAAACCCAAAATGAACCCAAAACAAATTCTCACCCCGCAAGTGACAGACGAGTTTCCCCCTACATGCAGACTGTGCAACGAGAACTATGTGGGAACAGCCCAGGTTATTTCAGGAGGGGTGGCATGTGGGTGCTAGAGGTGTGGAAGTGTTTTGGTTTGATGTGGGGAAGGCACTGGATGTTCGGTGCTCTCTTTGCCAGGTCCCCCCTTCACTCACCAGCAGACGCCCCGTAAGATGGTGTATTACGGCCAGACCAGCTGTGAGCAGGACACAGAGAGGTACCTTGATGTCGTGAAGTATGTGTTCAGCTGCTACAAGAAGGAAGTGCCTCTAGTCATCAACACCATGGGCTGGGTGAAAGGTAAATGGGGTCAATCTGCTCTGGAGAGGCGTGGGAGGGAGGTAACGGTGGTGCAGCACTGCGTAGAACCAGAACACGCAGCGCATCTGCCCTGAGCTGCTGTCCCACCTGTTGGAGGAGCAGCAGTAATCCTGTGTTCTCTGCGCTCCTGAAGGTGATGGGCTCCTGCTCCTCATCGATCTCCTTCGGCTGCTGTCACCCAGCCATGTCGTTCAGATGGATGTGTATGACTGGAAGGCCATGGCCCCACTCACCCCCGAGCATGTCCACTTCAGCGCCGGGCTGCACACCAAGGGCAAGCAGCAGTCCAAGTGCAAGCAGCTGGGAGCAGGCGGCACGGAGAGCTGGAAGTGCTCCGAAGGGGAGGACCTGTCGGCTCCACAGCACAAGCTGCTGTATGTCCATCCGGAATTCCCTCGGGCAGGGGTGGCAGGTGAAGCGTAAGTAGGATGTTGAGTGCTGTGGGGGTCCCATGGGCTGAACAAAACCACACAACGTCCTTGACACGGGCTGGTTCTTCCAGGCGAGTGCACAGCGGCATCCTGCGCGACATGTCCATCCTGGGATACCTGGGGCACCTGCAGAGCCCAGACATCGGAGCGGTGCTGCCACTGCACAGCCTGGTGCCATATCAGGTAAAGGAGCCTTTTGGGATGGCTTGGGGATGGTGCAGAGAGCCTGACTTGCAGTGGTGGGCAGTTCTGTTCCTACTGTGTTTGTTTCTCGGTAGAATGATAAAGGCTAACTTACAAAGAGAGAGCGACTGTATTCAGGGTGTGCAGAAGTGAGGCTTCTGTCGAGGTGCTGGCATGGCACACATGTGCTGTGTGTTCTGTGTGTGCAGGTGTTGTGCAGAAGCTGCTGTGTGTGCCCTGTGGTCGTGCTTGTCTGTGGATGTGTGGGAGCCTGCAGGGTCTGTGTACTCAGCAGGCTCTTATCTGTGAACTCAATCGATGGGGAGCTGATGAAGTTTTCCCTCCTCTCTCTCCCCTCTCAGGTACCTTTCAGTGCTGTGGCACTCAGGGTTATTCACACGGATGTTGCTCCCAGCAACATCATGTACGCGGTGAACGCCAGCTGGGTCGGGCTGTGCTGCATTCCCGATGAAGTGCGGTGCCAGACGGACGGGCCGGTCCTGCTGACACAGACACCGGTCTGCGACTGCCTGGGCTTTGGTGAGCGCCCCTGGAGCTGTGCTCTCACCTGCCGTGTTTTGGCAGACAGGTGGCACAGTGACAGAATGACCTACTCTTCCAAAACCAGCTGGAGAAGTGGGATGAGATACAGGAGTAGTGGTGTTTTTTCTGCTATGAGGAGCTGTGCTGCAAGTCCTTTGACTTTGGTTAAGGGGTGGTAGCAGCTGTGGGGAATGTCTTTGAATGGCACTGCTCAGAGCTTCTCCCAGAACTCCACAGTGACTTGCTTTCTGGGTTCATGTTCTTACAAGCAGATTCCATCTGGCTTCTGAAAAATTCCACTACTAGTCGTGGTTTCCTTCTGTGACTCAATTTAATGTTCCAGTTTGGACTTCGGTGCTCAATTGTCTGTAGGGATGTGGTGATGGACAGGGATACTTGATGACTGAACTTTGCAAGTGTTTTTTTCAGGAATTGTTCGAGGGGTTGATATGGAGAAGAAGCTTTACCACATCCTGACACCAGTGCCTCCAGAGAATCTGAGACTAGTGAATTGTTTGCTCCTTGGGAACATTGCCATCCCTAACTGTGTGCTTGTGGGCCAGGTAGGAGCTCAGGGAGAGGTGGAAGCTGGCTGAGTTTCAGCTGATTGGCAGGTTTTCTGTTTTCTTATTCTTGATGTGTGCTGGGAGATGCCACAGATGGTTATCTCTCTAGGAAACTGTCCTTGAGCACAGAAACCTTTGGAGAACAGAACATTCTACTCATGTTTCAGATGCCAAAGTGGGGTTTGGTGGTTACTGGGTCCTTCCCACCATCAGCTCTGTCAGCCTGGGGAGGGAAGTGCTTCCCCCTCTGCTGAACATACGGGTTCTTAGAGTTGTTTCTGGTTTAATTTTGTTTTCCAGCAAGGAATTGAGGGAGAGATCCCCTATGTCACATCTGATTACAACTACAACATCCTGGGCTCTGGTAAACTGAGGAAGAAGAAGCAGCATTTGAAGAGGAGGGCGTTCCCCTTCGAGTGTGATTACACTTGAAGCCTCGGGGTGCTTGGGCCAGGGGTTGTTTGTGCGGGACAGGGGAGAGCCAAGTGTGTCGCAGGAGCCCAGGCTGCTGCAGGGGCCCTGAGCAGGTGGGCGAGCAGATGCTGCAGTAGGGCCGGTTTTGATAATGTTTTGTATGTTCAGTTTGTATTTTGGTGTTTTATATTAAATATCTATGGTAAACGTTGGGCTGATTTGGATCTTTTCCTGGGCTGTGGCTGACACCTGTGCTGCTGCCTCCCTCCCTGTGCTGGCCTACTTGCATATCCAGGTGCTGCAGTGTGAGCTCAGCACGTTCTGGGAGCAGCTCAGGCTGGCTTCAGCATGTCCCCAGCTCTGACAGACTGTGCTACAGGTAGAGGCTGGAAGGGGATGAGATCGGGCAGGAATTCATCACCCAGGTGCTATGTGGAGCACCGGGGCAATGCAGCCTTACCTGACCCCATCTGCTTGGCCCCAGTGGGACACAAGAGAAAGTATTTCTTCCCAGCCCTTTGTCCAGAGCAATTTGCTCCTGAGGGAAGCCAGGGAGTCACATAAAGGTGAGTTAGCATCTCAGATCAAGTTGAGGACATTTTTGGGAAAACGTTCTGACTGGGTAGTACCAGCACCCTGGGCTCTTACTGGATCTGTGGCTGAAAAAATCGCCTGGCTTCTAACAGCAGCTGCTGCAAAATGAGGCACAGCTCTGCCTTGGCCCAGACTGGGGAACAGTCCAGCCCGGGGGTCTGCAGCCCTCCAAGCCCAGTGCCTGCTCAGATCCCCTGGGCCAGGCTCCTGCGCAGGAAGGAGGGATGCAGAGAAAGGAGGGATGTGGTGCACCACCTGAGGCTGGAGCTTTTTTGCTGATGGCTGCTGTAGAAGTGATTAATTCGCAAAGTTGCTTTTTATCTGGTTTGGGAAGAGATTTCCTAGAACTCTGGAAATGAGCAGATGTAAACAAGCAAACTGGGATGAGTAGTGGGGAGGGGTTGGAGCCAGAGAAAAGCTGTGAGGGGCTGTGCAGTGTTGCTGCCTTGTGAAGAGTTGAACTTAATCCAGGCCTAATTATCCCCATATGGCTGGGTCTGGCAGCGAAGGAAGAAGTTGGCCAGCATTGTGGCCTGAACAGTGGCTAAAATAAATAAAGGGGCCGTGGTGCAGCCAGGGGGAACATCCCAGGCAGAGTGAGACGAGAATTCAAGTCATGAGGGAGCCGGTGGAAAAAGCCTCAGGAAAGGTGAGCTAGGCAAAGGACATGGGAGAAATACCCAATGCTAAAACCCCCTGTGGCTGAGCATCCCCCTCGGTGCTGTCACCAGCCCCCAGCATCCACCTGACCCAGCTGAGGGTGACGGACCCTACACTGGCTCCTGCCCTCAGAGCGGAGGGGACAAGTGAGTAACCCCTGTGTACTGAGCTGCAAGTGTCTGGTTCGGGTCATTTTGGGGGGGATTCAAGCTGCCAGTGCCTGCTGCAGCACAGACTTGGATGCTGCAGCCTCGGGAAAGGGGAACCTCACTGGCTCCTTGTGCTCCCTGAGGGGGACAATGGGGTGGCTGGAGTCTTGGGAGCATAAACCTCAGCAAAACATTCCACCAACAAGGTGGGGACACCCTATTCTGTGGTCAATGGGCAATCTGACAGCACTTCAAACATCAAGGATGCACCAAATAAAGCAGAATTAATTTTGCAAATTTGGCATCTATTACCTTTGCAGTAGTGATTTCTGTTGGAATTTCTGGCAAAGGGTGCCTAGAAGCAACAAAACTTTGAGCAGCACATGGTGCCTCCCGGAGGAGATGCTGCGTTGAGTTTAGGGGCTGGGATGGTCTTGGCCTGGGAGTTTTGTGTGAGGCAGGATGAAGGTGCCATCCTTTGCTGTCTTTGTACGTTTTAAGCCCTATCTGGTGCTTTCTCATTTGCTCAGATTTAGCAAGAGGAAAATCCCCCTGAAGAACCCCAGCTTTCCCTGCACAGGCTGGGGGCCCCTGTGTGCCCACGAGCACAGGGATGCAACCAGGGCTCGGGGCGGCGCATTCCTGCCCCCTCAAAAGCCATCCGGACAGCAGAGCCGCCAAACAGCCCCCTTCTTCATGCTGATTCTTTCCATCACAAGCACGTCTTGTCTCCGTGGCCGAATGTCTTCCATAGACGGTGGAAAGTGAAATTTGTGCAATGTCTGTAGGAGGCTGAAGAAAGGCCCTTTGTGCGCCCCCCGCGCGGGCGCTGGGCAGCCTCCAGCAGCACCCTCGGCCGCCCCGCGGCTCCCGCCGACGGCGTCAATGCACCGCTTGTCCAGAGACCGGGACCCACTCTTAAAGCCGGAGCTGGTCTCCCCCAGTTAGTCCCACCGGTGGCCCTGGCGGGGCGGGCACGGCTCCGGGGGGCCCCCCGGCCGCGACCCCAGGATGTTTCTGTACTGGAGGAAGCGGGGTGCCTACGAGCTGGAGGCTCTGCCGGCCGGCCTGGCGGGGCTGGAGTACGGGGCGGTGGAGCGCTTCTCCTGGAGCTCCAGCCTGGACATCAGCGAGGAGCTTGGGGGTAGGTGGCTGGGGGGCTTTGGGCAGGCAGCAGGCTGTGGCTGAGCGTGGCTGCCCAAAGCCTCCAGCCCTGGCAACGAGGGCGAAGGGCTGGGAGAAGCTCCCGGATGCCGCAGGGATGCCGTGGGAATGCTGCAGGTGCAGCTGTGGAGCGCTCAGCAAACCGCCCCTCGCCACGGGCGCCGCTCCCCCCGGCCCAGGCAGGCATTTGAAGCAGCCGGCTGCCGCTGCAGTGCGCTCTGCCGCGAGGACGATCCGGTTTCAAACTCGTTTGCCGTCACCGGGAGCGCCGGGTGTGATAGCACTGTCGGCAGCAGCAGGAGGAGGAGGAGGTGACCAGGCGGGCAGAGGAGCTGACGGGCACAGGATCGCTCCTCCAGCCTCCGCAGTGTCTGGTGGGGACCAGGACACCCTCCTGCCTCTGCCACAAACCGGGGCTCCCTGCGAGGAGCTCCCAGCCTGCATGCCCGAGGCCCTGGGGCGTGTGTGACCCGCCGGCAGGGTCGCCTTTTGGGAACAGCCACGCGGCTCTGGCCGTGCCGGCGGCTGCGGCGTAGAGCTGGTCGCTGGCACCGCCGGCCGCTCCGGCTAGCCTCTACTTTTTGGTGAGTTTGGAAAACTTTCCCTTGGGTGCATGAAAGAATTTCTTATTTGTTTCCGTTATTATTCCCGATAGGTCAAGTGAAACGGCAGCGGCGGGGGGACGGGGGCCGGCCCAGCCCGGCGGGCGCTGCGGGGCGGCCGCGGGGACAGAGCCCTCATTGTGCTCCCGCCGCGGGGGCAGCGCCCGGCCCCGGCTTCCAGCCCGCCTCCCGGAGGGCGGCGAGCCGAGCCCTGCCCGGCTGCTCCTGCACCGTCACCCAGCATCGTCCATGGTGCCACGGCAACCCCGGCACCGCCTCCCAGATGGGAGCTTGAGCAACCAGCACCATTCCGAATTGCTTCCCCCTCTTCAGACAGAAGCAGCAGTTTTTTCAGTGCTGCCTCAAAAGGCAGACTGTTTTATCCCCGCAGACTGTTTCTAACCCTGGCCTTGGCCGCAGTCTTGCTCGGGTCGGCGTGGATGCTGTTTTTGTTGGCAGGAAGGATGCAGGAGAGGGAAGCGGTGCAGCGGGGAAGTCCCTGTGCTGCTGGGCTGGTATAACAGCCGTACCACCTGGTAGAGCCGTGCCATTGTGGTACAGCCACGCCACCTGGCCTTTCCACATCCCCAGCATCGGCTCCCTGCCCAGCAGGCAGCTTCCCAACGATGCATCCCTGCCTGCAGCGGGGCTGCTCTGCCAGAGGGTGTCTGTACTACTCGTTTGCTGCCGCGGGCAGCCCGGAGTCTGTTATTTTTAAACAATTAGGTTCGACACATAACAAAAGCCTTCAAAATAGGATTTGTCCGTAAGGCCGATTTAACTGTCAAAGCTTAAAGCAGATCCTAAGCCCCGTTGGGGGCTGACAGCGGCAGATTTAGTGTTGCTGCTGCAGCCCCAGGCCGTGCCAGCCCCGGAGGAGCTGGGGCAGGTCCGTGTCCTCGTCCTGTGCCTTGGGGTGCTGAGCAGGCAGTGCGGGATTCTGTCACTACGGAGAACACAGTGCGTTCCCCCGGCGGGGATGCAGCACTGGCTCTTGGGCACGGGGCTTCAGCCCCCTGGATGAGCTGTGGGGTGGACAGGAAGGAACGGGCTGAGCCACAGAGCTTTGCCAAGCTCTTAAACCCGGGATTCGTGGTGTGGGGGCCTCGGCACAGCCCCAGAGGGAGCTCACCACTGCACCCAGGCAGTGACCCTACTCTCTCCACAGCCGAGCCGTGCCCAGCAGAGGAGACAGTGCTGCACTGCCAAAACTCCAACTGCGCCGGAGAGAGGAGGGCGGCCAAGGTGAGTCCTGCGGGGTGGGGGCAGCGCCGGGCAGCTGCTGCTTGGGGTCTTGTGGTGAGAAGGGGCTGTGGACAGCACTGCCCACCCAGCCTGCTGCTCCTAAGGGCTCCTGCCCTGGTCGGTAGTCTGTGGACTGCTGTGTGCCCCGGCCTGTGCCGGGTGTGCATTCCCTGCTGGTGTTGGAATCCTGCTGGATTTAACAGCACGGCGGCAGTTTACCCGTTTCCCCAAGATGCCTTAATTTGGGCTAATCCATTCCAGCCCATCTGTTCCCCGGCTTGCTAACATGACACCGGGGTGGATTTAGGGTCCCTTCTCTCTCACTGGCTGTGCAGGGCTGGGCCGGACCCACGCCCTGGCTCCCAGCGAGTCCCTGGGGTTACTCTGCGGGGCCGCGGGCGGTGTCTCTGGCACAGCAAGGCAGGACAGCCCGGGTGCACCGGGGGTGTGCCGTGGTGCTCTGTTTGCACGCTGGGGTGGCAGGGCCAGTGCTGCTGGGGCACACGTGGCACCGAGCTGTAGCTGCCCAGGAGTGCAGCTGGAACTGCCAGGAGCGACCCATCAAGGCCCACCCCGCCGCTGTCGCCACAGACCCCTAATGGTGTCTGGCAGGTAGCAGGAGGGGGGGCCTGCTCGGACTGAGGGCTTGTCCTGCCGTGTCACGGTGCTGGATCGTGATCCCCCTTGCTCTGTGAGGCACCTGCTGAGGGGCGGTGGAGCTGCCGTGTGCTGGGAGCATGGTGGGACTCGGATCAGGAGCTGATCCCTGGGGTGGGCAGCGGGGTTTGGCCGTCCTGCCTGGCCTCTCCTGTGGGGATGAGCCCAGGCATGAGCTTCTGGCACAGGGTGGATGAGGAGTCCTGCACCCCTCTGGGGCAGCTGCCAAGGACCCCAGGGGAACTCACTGGGTGAGTGTCAGCCGTGGGCACTGCCGGGAGCCCATGGCCATACTCCCGCATGCAGGTGTCGCAATGGCCGTGGTGGCAGCAATGGTGGGGGACACATGGTGGGAGAGGGCTTTGGGGGCACAGGGTGTCCTGGGGCTGAGGCTGTCTCAAGGCCAGGGATAGGACACTCGTAGAGGGCAGTGTCTGCTGCAGGGGGGCCAGCGGCCCCTCGGAGAGCGCGCGGGTGGGGGGAGCGCGTCAGCTCTGACCTCAGCAGCGCCGGGAGGAAAGAGGGCAGGAAGTGGGGGCGGCTGGAGCTGCACAGGCACTTCCTCCCCGCGGCAGCACGGTGTTCTACAGGCAAGCCCGGGCAGGGCTGACTCCTCCCAGCAGCCCCTCGCACCCCTCCACGTGCAGGGTGGCGATGGGGGTCCCACACGGGGACAGGGCTGAGTCAGCGGTGCAGCAGGGCTTGCTGGCAGTGGCCAGCGGCACCACAATCCCTAGGAGTGGGGCCAGGCGGAGCCCTAGCGAGATGGGTACTGGCCAGGGGTCACAGGCTGTGCACTGTGCAGGGGGCCTGGCCGGGGGTTTAAAAATAACCCGCTGTGAATGCCTGGAGGGGCTGGGGCCGCGGCCGTGGCCGCACACAATCGGAGGAAACGCGCCGGCTTCGAGCATTGTTTGGCTGCAGACACTCGCTTCCTCCGTCCTGCCGTGGGGACACAGCTCTCGTCAGCACAAAGGGGCTGTGGAGTGCCAGGGCGACCTCCTGGGCCACTTGTGAGGTGCGGGTGCCACAGGCACAGGTGGCTGCCCCCCAACTCCCTGTCCAAGCCTTGGCATGTGCAGCTGTCCTGGGGTCTCTGCTCATTGCGGTGGAGCAGGAAGGATCTCTGTGGTGCAGAAGCCCCTATGTCATCACCATGTCCTGCAACACTCACTGCTGCATGGCCACGTCCTGCTCATGCTACTTTCCCCAAGCCCACTCTGGCCTCAGCATTCCCCACGAGCAGGGTGCCAGCTGTAGCCGGGGGTGGGAGAGGGGACCCCGCTCTCGTGGTGCTGCCCATCCCTCCTGCCGACACACCCCAGCTGGTGGCACCAGGCAGGCTCTGCCTGACGGACGCGTGTCCCCGCAGGAATGCCACCACGCAGAATGCCGTCAGCTGAGCCGCAGTGGCCCCCTCAGCCTGTGTGACCTCTGCGACAGCCGCCTCCATGGCGCCATGCACTTCGATGGCCACATCCGCTTCGACCTGCCCCCGCAAGGTGAGCTGGGCTGAGCCGTGGCACCGCTGCTCCTGTGGCTCTGCGGCAGTGGTATGGTACAGGGATGGGAGTGATGGAATGAGCTTGGGGCTGGTGCAATGCAGGGATAGGAGTGGGATGCAACGGGAGCCAGCTCGGGGCTGGGGGAACTGTCACAGCCCAGCTCAATGGCTTTTTGCAGGCTCCATCCTGGCCCGCAACATGTCGACACGCTCATGCCCCCCACGCACCAGCCCTGCCTCTGATGTGGAGGAGGAAGAGGAGGGTCCAGCAGAGAGCAGAGGGTGAGCCCCCGGCCCTGTATGTCTCCTGTGCCGCCCCAGCCCGCTGCGTCCCCGTCACCCTTCCTTCCCTGTGCCCACAGGGAGCGCAGGAGCTCAGCGCTGAAGCTGCCCAAGAAGAAGGCTTGGCGCAGGCACACAGACGTAAGGCACCGGCCCCTCGCCCCGGGGCACTCGGCAGGGCAGCAGCATGGCCCTGGCGGGAGGGAAGGAGGGACCCGTGGGCAAGCGGCTGCTGCCTCCCTCCAGGATCCCAGCAAGGAGTGCTTCACCTTGAAGTTTGACCTCAACATCGATGTTGAGGCAGAGATCGTGCCAGCTGTGAAGAAGAAGTCACTGGGGTGAGTCTATTGGGGATAGATACAGCGACCCTGTGGGGACAGATGCAGAGACAGATGTGGGGTTCGTGTTCTGCAGGGAAGTGCTGCTGCCGGTCTTCGAGAGGAAGGCAATTGAGCTGGGCAAGGTGGACATCTACCTGGACCAGTCCCACACGCCACTGTCCCTGCAGTTCGAGGCGTATCGCTTCGGGGGACACTACCTGCGGGTGAAAGGTGCGGTGGGGGCCCAGTGGGAGGCTTGAGTGCCTCAAAGCTCCCAAGGGACACTGACAACCTGATGCTCCCACAGCCAAACCCGGGGATGAGCTGAAGGTGGAGCAGGCAGTGCGGGATGCCAGGTCAGCCAGCCTGCCCATTCTGCACCCTGCCAGCACTGCTGCACTTCTCGGGCCAGTGCTGGAGCCGCTGCCAGGACACCGAGAGGGCTCCGAGAGCCTGGTGAGTGCCAGTGCCAGCTCTAGCAGAGGGAGGAATTGGGGACGAGATGACAGTGCATGTGATCCCCCTGTAGCCATTTGTTCTAGTGAAGATGGGTCATGGGGCAAGCAGCATGGTGTCTTCTCCACAGCCTCATGTGGTGTGGGCTGAAGATCCCCCTGGAATCCCCAAGAGCCACTTTGTCTCCTGGCTGTGCCCTGCTGGACTGGGCTGTGCTGTGCTGGCTGTACCTTGGTAGTGCAGCAGCTCAAGCAGTGGCACCAGCCCTGTGCCTGTGCCAGGTACAGGCTGGCACCAAAGCAAAGGCAAACAGGAGCTCTGGGGGCCCTGGTGCTGGTTGCCACTTGGTGCCACCCCAGCCCTGGGACTCGCCCTGGCCCCAGGACTCACCCTGGCCACTGGCTCTCTTTTTGCTGTGGCGCCTGGCAGCTGCTGAGCACAGCTTGGTCCTGCCCCGTGGACCCTGGCCCCAGATAAGGTGTGGGGCCGGGTTGGGCGTTGTTCCCGTGGGAGCAGAGTGCTGGGCCCGTGGGGAGCAGCTCTGCAGGGTCTGGCCAGGGGAACACAGTGTTCGGTGTTTTGCCAGCAGTCCCTGAGGGCGGCAAGCTGGCTGCATGGCCAGGGCTGGTGGCCGCCCGTGTCCAGCACTATGATGCCTGGCTGCGGGACCGGCAAAGACCTAGCAGGGCTGGGGGACCAGCAGGCAATGAGCCACCTCTGTGGAGGTCTCAGTCCCGGCTGCCTTCCTGGGGGCAGGTGGGCGCCAAATTGCACCGGGGCGATGGGACTGGCAGCAGCCAGGGCGCCTGGCGATGTGGCAGCACAGTGAGTAATGGGGACGGTGCTCGTACGTAGCAACTCTTCCCGCCTGGGTCCGGGGACATGGCAGGGTGCGGGGCCGTGCTGGCGACGGTGGCAGCACAGTGTCACTTCCCAGGGCTTGGTGGCAGACAGGAGCCCCAGCCCTGCTGCCCTTTGTGCCGCAGTGAGGAGATGGCAGCGGTCAGGTCCCGGCACGGCCCAGGGACACGCGGGGAGCTGCCGGTGCAGCGGTGCCCGGGGCAGCGGGAGCCGCTTGGCCGTGACCCAGCTCTCGCGACCAGCCGGGGGGCTTTGATCTCTGCCGGTGAATTGTTCAGCTCTGGTAGCTTATCTGCCGTGGAGGGAAATTAGGTTTTCGGCGCTGGCCCCACCTCCTTTTGTTTCGGAGAAGCCCGGCCACAGCCTGCCCGGCCCCGGCTCTGCCGTCCGAGCCGGGAGTGCGACTGGACGGGCGGCTCGGCCGGGTGCCGAGACCCTCGGGATGCCCTGAGCCCTCTCTCTGCTGGGGCCGCTTGTCCATGGCCGGCCGGGCTTGGCCAGGCAGTACCCGGGGTCCTGCACCCCCGGGGCCCTGCACCCCCGGGATGCAGGTAGGCAGGTCAGTGCGGGCAGGGGAGCGTGGCCGGGAGACCCCGCTGCCCGGGGCTGCCATCTGGGTGTCTGTCTGTCCCACGGTGCTCCAGGTCAGCCACGCCGCTGTGCCCATCTCGGTGCCATGGCCACAGTGCTGGGCACTGACCCCGGGGGCACTGGCTGTCCCCGCTGCAGGCTCCGGGACGGCGGAGGAAGAACATGACAGAGTTCCTGGGGGACACCAGCATCCCCAGCCCCGAGCCGACTCTGCACAGTGGCAGCTCCCTGCCCACCAATGGCACGGACACCTGGAAGAACCGTGCCGCAAGCCGCTTCAGCGGCTTCTTCAGCTCTGGCGCTAGCACAGGCTCCTTCGGGCGGGTAGGTGGGATGAAGGCATGGGGAGGGGGTGTGGGAGCTGCCTCTGGCTATGCTGGCGAGCTGGGATAGGTCCCCCTGGGGCTCGAGATCCTAATTCCACAGGCGGGGCGAGAGAGTCTGCGGCACTTGCCCAGTGGCCCCTGCCCAGCCGCTCTGTCCCCCACTTTTGGCCAGGAGACTGAGAAGCTGGAGCAGCTGGCGAACAGGCTGCACGCCTACAGCACCTTTGGGCTGCCCAAGCTGCCGCCCCAGCTGCGCTTTGACCGCGACTCCTGGGAGGAGGATGGGGACGAGGCTGGGCTGACATTGGAGGACAGCTGGCAGCAGATCATCCAGGGCGCAGAGGTAGGGCCTGGGCACGGGGAGCCACAGGGGCTCTGCCCAGCCCCTGGCACAGTGCTGACACTCAGTCTGGCAGGCCCTGTCACGCCGGCAGTGCCACCAGCAGGAAGCCATCTGGGAGCTGCTGCACACCGAGGCCACCTACATCCGAAAGCTCAAAGTCATCACCGAGGTGAGTGTTGGTGGCTGCTGCGCCATGCTGAAGCCGGGGGCTGTTGCTGCAGTCCACCGGCTCCCCACTCTCTCCTCACAGCTCTTCCTCTGCTGCCTGCTGAACCTACAAGAGTCAGGGCTGCTTTGTGAGGTGAGTGGAAGGAGCTGCAGGGGCGAGGGGAGTCGGGAATGGGTCCTCAGCCTGGCCACACCGCAGGATGGAGGTGCCGTTCGTCAGTGTTGCCCACCTCACCCCCACAGGTGGATGCTGAGCGGCTCTTCAGCAACATTGGGGAGATCATCCGTCTGCACTGCGAGCTGTGGCGCAGCATCATGGCCCCAGTGCTGGCCAAGGCACGACGCACCGGGGCACTGCTTGACCCCATTGACTTCCTCAATGGCTTCAAGATGGTGAGTGGGGACGCCATGCCACAGTGGGAAGCCATGCCATACTGTGCTGCATGGTGACCCCCCTGCGCCCCCCAGTTCGGGTCCCTCTTCAAGCCCTACGTGCGGTACTGCATGGAGGAGGAAGGCTGCATGGAGTATATGCGGGCACTGCTGCGGGACAGCGAGCTCTTCCGAGCCTACGTGACGGTAAGGGGAGGGCGGCGACCGGGGCGGGGGCCGGGGCGGTGCCAGCTCTAACGCCTGCGTGCCGCAGTGGGCCGAGAAGCACGAGCAGTGCAGCCGCCTGAAGCTGAGCGACATGCTGGTGAAGCCTCACCAGCGCCTCACCAAGTACCCGCTGCTCCTCAAGTCCATCCTGAAGAAGACAGATGACCCACGCGCCCGTGACGCCATCACCACCATGGTAAGGGATCCGGGGTGGGGGGCAGCAGGGGTGGTCCCCCCTGGCCCCTCAAACCCACCACTGTGCCCGCCACAGATTGGCTCTGTGGAGCGCTTCATCAACGACGTCAACTCGCGGATGCGCCAGCGGCAGGAGCGGCAGCGCCTGGCCGCGATCCTCAGCCGCATCGACACCTACGAGGTGGTGGAGGGCAGCACGGACGAGGTGGACAAGGTAGGCTGGACATGGTGGAGTTGCCATCCCCTGCCACGTCATGCCACGCCATGCTATGCCACTCAGTGCCACCCTCTGCCACACTGCTGTGCCACCCTGTGCTGCTTCACGCCAAGCCACCCCATGCTATGTCACGCCATGCCACCTATGCCACGTTACCCCATACACCCCATGCTGACACCGGGGGCTCCCGGCAGCTGCTTAAGGAGTTCCTGCGTCTGGACCTGACGGCCCCCATCCCTGGCACCTCCCCGGAGGACACCCGGCAGCTCCTTCTCGAGGGCAGCCTGCGGATGCGGGAAGGTAAAGACAGCAAGGTGAGGACTGCAGGGGACGGGGAGGCCTCAGCCCCGGCCCCTGCCCACCCGCCCTCACTCACTGCACCGACTGGCACCCACGGCCCCACTCTCACCCCCAGATGGACGTCTACTGCTTCCTCTTCACCGACCTTTTCCTCATCACCAAGCCTCTCAAGAAGGCTGAGCGCACCAAGGTGATCCGGCAGCCCTTGTTGGTGGACAGGGTTGTCTGCCGGGAGCTCAGGGACCCAGGTGAGCAGCACTGGGGGTGAGGGGAACTGTGAGGATGTCCCTGGACACTGCTGACAGCTCCTACCCACAGGCTCCTTCCTCCTCATCTACCTGAACGAGCTGGGGAGCGCTGTGGCCGCCTACACCTTCCAGGCCAGTGGGCAGTTGTTGTGCCGCAGCTGGGTCGAGGCAGTGCGCAATGCCCAGGTGAGGGGCACAGGGGTGGGCGGGGGTCCCACGGGTGACCCGTGCACACCCCGTTCCTCACTGATGTCTCCCCCTTCCCAGAACCTGCTGCAGCGCCTGCGGCAGCGCCGGCACAGGGAGGAGGAGGAGGAAGAGGAGGAGGACGGTGAGAGCGGCGCCTCAGCTGCCAGTTCACCTACCATCCTGCGCCACAGCAGCGCCAGCCCAGACTCACAGCAGTGGTAGGGAGCAGGAGGGGGGGCCTTGTATACCCTTGGCCTGGAACAGCCCCCTCCTCACCTTCTTGCCTCCACAGCCCCTCCGACGGCTCCACCGAGACACTCGCCATGGTGGTGGCAGATGGTGGCGACGAGCTCTCCTCCCCAGACTGGGACACAGGGCCCTTCAGCTCAACCTCGGACGGCTCCTCTGTCAGCACCAGCACCTCCATCAGCACTGGCACCTCTGCCGAGACCTCCACCTCTGCCGAGACCCCCACCCGGGAGCTGCCTGCAGGGGCCCTGCCTGTGCCCCTGCCCCACGGTGTGGCCTCCCCAGCCAGTGGCTGCCGCTCGTCCTCCATCGACAGCGCCTATGGCACACTCTCACCTGCCTCCCTGCGGGACTTCAGCCAGCAGCCAGAGGGGATGGCCAAGGAGGGGCAGGAGCCCTCCCTGGCCCCTCTGGCTCCACGGCCGGCCTCACCCCGTCTGCGCCGCCGAACCCCCGTGCAGCTCCTGCCCTGCCCGGCCAGGGTGCTCAAGTCCAAGTCGGAGGCCAGCTTGCCCCAACTCCTGTCCCCCATTTCCCCAGGCCCCCTAAGCCAAAGCCGCAGCCTCTCTGACCTCTGTGCTGACTCCCCCCGGACTAGCCAAGGCCCCACACCCCTGGCTGCCCCTGGCAGCAGTGGCAGTTCCACATCCGAGCTCTCAGAGCCAGAGGAGCCAGTGGAGAGCCCAGCGTCCCTCCCAGAGGAACTCCAGCGGGACCCCCTACCTCCTGCCCGCCGGACCCTCTCGGACCCGCAGTCGGCACAGCACCGCAAGCTGACGCTTGCGCAGCTGTACAGGATCCGAACCACGCTGCTGCTCAACTCCACGCTGACGGCCTCGTAAGTACATGCTGCCTGTTCCCGGGGAGTGCCCCAGCCCTCCCAAGGGCTCCCCAGGGGCCGGGTCCCAGTGCTGAGGGCATCTCTCTCCACTCTGTGCCTTGCAGGGAGGTCTGAGAGCCGCTGGCATGGAAAGGACAGACACATGGATGCACCAAGGAGCTTCTCCTGCTTCTAACCATAGCGTAATGCTGGGGCTGGGCGGAGCAGGCACTGGGATGCCACGCTGGTGGGGACATGGATGGGGATGCAGACCAGTCCCCTTGGCGAGGACATGTCCTGAGCACTGTGGTGCAGGGCTGGGCATGGCACATGGCTTGTGTTGGACCCTTATCCACAGAGACAAGGGTTGTCAGGGAGGGGGCCCTGGGGCTATGGGGGGCTGTGGGAGGCTGTGGATCAGCTCCTGCAGGTGAGGAAGGGATGATGACGTCGGCAGTGGTGAGTGGGGAAGGTGCTGAGAGGGATGCAGTGCCAGTGACATGGTGCTACAGATGGTGCAGGGAGGAGGCTGGGGCTGGTGGCAGGAGCAGACGGTGCAGGACTAGGGTGGGTTTGCCCTGTGGGATGGCAGTGGATGGCAGCGCCTGGGTCCGGAGTGGGAGCCACGGTGGGACATGGTGGTGGCCAGAGCCCCGGCTACCCCCCCATGCCAGGCTGCACTCCACGTCCCAGCTGAGCAATAAACCCAGCTGGTGCACGCTTGCGCCTGCCTCGCCTCTCCTTTGGCTACGGTGGCACCCAGGGCTGGGCAGCACTGGGGAGGGTGTGGTGCTGCTGAGGGAGCTCCACCAGGGACAGGCAAAGAGGAGGCCTAAGGCCAGTTCCAGCCTCCTGTCCCAGAGCTCGAGGTAGGGATGGAGCCCTGGGGTGGGGGTCAGCGCTGCTCCCCGCACACCCTGCATCCCCCTGCCAGCCCCACTACCGAGGGTCTGTGCCAACAGGCAAGGAAGAGCAGTGGCCGGGCGGCCCATGGCGAGGCAGTGCAGATCCCTCCCACGCCCAGCACTCCTGTCATGTGGTTTCATACCCCCTGGACTCATTTCCAAAAAAGCATTTCCTCCTGCTGCGGTTGGGTGTAAAAGCCTGTGTGGGGAGGGCTGGTGCTCACTCACCACGTGTTGTGTGCTGCTGACAGCAGCCATGGGGTGCCAGGGCACCCTGCCCAGGCATTGAGCTGCCCCGACACCCCACTGAACCTGCTGCCCTGCTCCCCTCACCGTCCCGGCATGACCCAGCCGCATCGGCCACAAGGATGAAGTGTTGCTGCCCTGGGGTGGCTTGGGTGAGTCCAGTAACATGGGGGTCCCGTGAAGCCCTGGCACCAATTGTGTGGTGTCCCACGGCCGTGGCTGTAATGGGTCTAGAGGAGGGAGGGAGGAAGCTGGAGTAACTCCAGTGCCAAGCATGCCACAAACGCTTGCCCCTCTGGCTGATACCTGGGGCTGGGCTGCAACAAAGCGTCCACAGTGTGGCACGACCACGGGGGCCACAGGCGTGGTACAGTCATAAAGATCTTGGGCACAGACACGATGCGGCTGTGGGGAGCGTGGGGTCAGTCATGGAGCTGCAGGAATGGCAGTGCCACGGGGACTGGCTATGCCGACAGCCGGCGGGCTGCTGCCACCGCGGCTGGGCACAGCCGGGAGCGGCGGCCGCGTTATGGGCAGGAGAGGCGCTTGCGGGGCACAGGCAGCAGCGTCCCCGCACCGCGCAGCCGGCCCTGGGCCTGCCCCGTGCCAGCGGCTCCCGTGCCCACCGGGCACCTGCTCCCCGCGCTGGGAAGGGGCAGCTGCCCGTCTGCAGGCGGGGTGCGCGGGCAGGGCCCCGCCACGGGACGGTCGTGCCTCAGCGGTGACTCAGATGTGCCGCTGGCAGCCGGGGCTGAGGCAGCCGCCCGGATCTGCCGGCAGCGCCCTGCGTGCGGGGCGGCCCAGCGCGGTTTCCAGTTTGCCGGTGGCGGCGGTTTTAGTAGAAAATGATTCAACTGCCGTAATCGGGGCCATCACGGCTGGGAACTCCAGCCCCCAGAGAGGAATCCCCTGGCTCTCTGCCCACACTGCCAGCGCCACGGTCCTCACAGCCCCCGGCCCGGCCTGTGGAAGGAGTGTCAGCGTGGGCACTGCTGGCTGCCCCCACAGGGGGCTGCCTGGGGAGTGGGGCTGCTCTGCGGGCAGCACCTGGCACCCCGCGGGGGAGCAGTGACCTACTTTGGAACGAACGTACGAGGCGCGATAGCATCGGGGAGAGCGCGAGCCAGGCACAGCTTCCTCTCGGGGAGGAAATCACCTCCTCTGTGAGGGAGATAAAACCCAGGACAGTCAAAGCTGGCAGCGTTAACCCCTACGCGCCCGGCTGCCGACAACTCCCTGGACTGGCGATCTCTGGCACCACCAGTAGCCCGTGTGCCCGCCCCACCGCTTCCCATTCCTGGGGACATGGCAGAGGTCCAGTCCGACCACGTGGTGAAGTATCCCGGTGCCAGTCTCCAGCCAGTCTGGAAGCAACATTTGCAGAGCACACGGGGGCACCTCACAGCAGCCCCCTGGACACAGGCTGTGGCACAGTGGCCCCCACAGGGCCAGCAGGAAGTTGCTTGCTCGTGTACGGCAGGGAAAGCAGAGCACAGGGCCTGTCGTGGGGCATTCCCGGCCCTGGAGCAGCACACTCAGACATCTCTGGGACACAGGGCCACGGCTCCAGCCGTTCTGCCCTGCACAGGCACCAGTGTGCACACAGTTCCAGGTATGGCTCTGGCTCTGGTAGCCCAGCATGTGCTCGTGCAAGGGATATCCTCCATAGATGCATGGCTCCTGAAGAACCCCGGCTGCCTGCAGCCCTGCTCTCTCCCTGCCTGCAGGTGATCCTGGCAGCGCTGTGGCTGGCAGCCAGCAAATCACAGCCCCCAGGGTGGCAGGACCACTCTGTGCCGCGAAGGCAGCGGGTCCTGGTGCAGCCGCTCCTCCGCCTGCAGAGACAAGCCCACAGGCGCCCCTGCCCCGCCGGCATGAACTGGATCAAGACTGCTCACCAGTGCTGTCCACAGTGTCCTGCAGGTGAGCACTGCCTGGCCCGTGCGGCATGGCATGGCACACCATGGCACAGCAGGTGCATTGCCCCAGGTGGCTGTGCTCCCTGTCACCCCACTGTCCCTGCAGGGACATTCCTGTCCAAGCCCTGCACAAGCCCCGAGAATGGCAGCGTGTGCCTCGCCTGTCCTGCTGGCACCTTCCGTACCCAGCCCAACACCCTCAGCGAGTGCCAGGCTTGCTACGAGTGTGACCGACAAGGTGAGCTGGCACCACACCACACCGAGCTGTGCTGTGCCATGCAGTGTGGTGCCATGCTGCTCACCGCCTGCTTTCTGCAGCTTTCCAGAGTGTGCTGAGCAACTGCTCGGCCACCAGCAATGTCGCCTGTGGCTGCGAGCCCGGCCACTTCCGTGTCTGCCTTGACGAGCCCTGCAACGAATTCTCATGCCAGAAATGCCAGCTCTGCACTGGACGCCTCATCCAGCGGCCCTGTGAGTGATGCCAGCTGCCCCATGGCACAGCCTGCCAGCTGTGCCACCTCTGGCTGTGCCACCCTGCCTCATGTCCACCCTCTTCCCAGGCTCAGAGGCACAGGACACGCTCTGTGACAGCAGCTGCAAGCCTGACTTCTACAGTGAGGGTGATGAGTGCCGGCCATGCCACACGTAAGCACTGACCCTTCCCGTGTCCCAGCTGGGAACACATGTGGGGCCTGTGGCATGGCACGGTATGGCACCCATGGGTCCGCTGTCCTTGCAGGAGCACCCTGGACACATGTGGCAAAGAGTGCCAGCAAGTGTGTGGCGGCAGCAGCAGCAGCCAAGGTATGGGGGCAATGGGGCTGGGAAAGGTGGTGTGCAATCACCACGCCTGAGTTGATGGGAATGATCCTGCTTCTCCTTGCAGGCTCAGGTCTGGAGTACATCCTGCTGGGACTCACCGGACCCCTCTTCCTGGGTGCCCTTGCCATCTACCACAAGAGGAAGAGGCTCTGGCATGATACCCTGGCAGGTGGTCCCCTCCCCACAGCACGGGCAGCCACCTCCATGACCGGGGCTGCGGCCACGCCGTGGTGCCAGTTCAGTGGCCGGAGGTGGGACAGCCTGTGCTGGTCCCAGCCATGCTCCCCACAGGGAATGGAGCGTGCCACTGGCATGGCAAGGCAGAGCCCCAAACATCAGGCCCTGCTGTGTGAGCAGCCCAGCAACAAGGGGGAGCCCTCTGCCCCATCAGAGACCCATGGTGCCCTGCTCCAGGGCAGCCAGCTCTACGCCGTCATCGACGTGGTGCCAGTACGGCGCTGGAAGGAGTTCATGCGGATGCTGGAGCTCCGGGAGGCAGAGATCGAGCTGGTGGAGCTGGAGGTGGCCCACATCCGCGACCAGCAATACGAGATGCTGAAGCGCTGGTGCCAGCAGACCAGTGCCACACTCGACCGCGTCTTTGCTGCCCTGGAGCGCATGGAGCTGGCTGGCTGCGCCGAGGCACTGCGCCAGAGTCTGCCCTCAGGACGCTGACCTCCGGTGTCAGCACCCTGGCACAGGGAGGTCCCAGCACCTCCACATCTCACTGGGCGCCTCATCCCAGCCATACCCCTAAGTATTGTTACTTATGCCGTGTAGACATTTTATGTCAGTTTTATGTCCCCCTCCCACCCGCCCATTCCCTCTATTTATGTCCCCCGGCTCCCGGGGCTGGGGAGGACCCCATGCCCCAGCATGTCGGCTGCCCGGCCACTCGCAGGACGAGCGGGCACCGAGCCCACTGCGAACCCATGGGATAGTTCTCAAGGCTGCCCACTGCCGGGCGCACCTTCCCCCACCCCAATAAAATGGTGTGTTCTCCATCCGCCAGTCCCGGCCCTTCCTCACAGGGCTGCGTTGGCCGGACACCAGGGCACTGCTGGCCTCAGGGCCACCACTGGTGTTTCGGCCACCACAGGTGATGAGCAATGTGGGTGCAGGCAGTGTGGGTGGTGGGGGGGATTGTGGTGGTATGGATGAGGGGGGTACCACTGCGGGCGAGTGTGGTGTGGGCAGGGGATGGTGTGGGCAGCCCCAGGAAGGCGCGGGGCACTGCTGGCGGGGTTTATCGTTTTAATTGCTGGAAAGGCAGGTGGTCTGGGTGGAGGTGAGCCGGGAGCTGGCCTTGAGCGGCTCTGGAGGGGCAGGAGTGAGGGCGAGCATGCTGCAACGGCGAGTGGTGCCAGCGGGGAGTGCAGTGAGCCCGGCCACATTAGCTGAGCTGGGCAGTGCACAAGGAGCCACGTGTCCCACACCGTGGCAGCTCGCTTTGCAACGGGCAGCACAGGGTGGCAGTGGGCTGGCGGCAGCAGGATGGGGGCTATGGGTGAGTGGGGAAGTGGTGGGGGTTCCTCTGGGTTGGGCTATGTGGCCATCCACGGCAGGAGGAGGGTGCCGAGGCATATTGCGGTCCATGGGAGGACCCGCCAGCCTCCTCTTGCCGCGAAGAGCCAGGATGCGGTGTGGCGTGGCTAGTGCTTGGCTATGTCCCCCTTCTTGAGGATGATCTGTCGCTGCCAGGGCGCCAGCTTTGTCTCATCGTACCCGAGAGTCCTTAGCTTTTCCGACTGCTCCTTCTCCTTCTCCTCCTCCTCCCGCTTCAGCTTCTCCTGCTCTTTCCTGCTTAGCAGTGAAGGGCACAGGGCGCCGCGGTCACCAGAGCCGCTGGAGCCGCTGTGCCCGCCCACCCAGGGAAGGGGCTTGCGGCACTCACCGTTTCTGCTCCCTGCAAAGGCAAAGGCAAGAATGGGGTTAGCAGAGCTGTGGGATTGACCGGCTGGTGCAGCATCCCCTGGCCCTGGCTCACCTCTCTTCCTCCAGCTTCTTGCGCAGGATGTCCCTCCTCCAGGCCGGCATGCTGGCCAGGCGTGCCTCCTCCTCTTTCTCCTGCAACAGACAGCTGTGTTACCGACACTGCCAGGAGCCCACCCTCACTGCCAGCACCATGGGGCTGCAGCATCATCCTGGTGTGTGGCATCACATCCTTCTGGCAGCTGCCCTCCTGGCATGGTGCTGGTCAGGTTCACCAGCACGTGGCTCGCCGACATGCCCCTGCTGCCCGCCTTCCGCCGGCGCCGGGAGGAGGAAGGAGCGCGTGGCGTGGCCAGCCCTTGCAGCACACCACAGCTTTATTGCACGACACGCGGGGGCCCACGCTGCCCCGGCACCGCAAACGCCACACCAGAGGGGAGTGCAGCCCCGCTGCTGCACCTCCCACACAACACACAGCCACGGCAAGCGGCACACTGCAACCTCGGCCTGGGGCCATGCGGAACAACAGCCAGCCCTCTGCTGAGCTGAGCTGCACCACGGCACAGCCAGAGTCACAGAGGCAGCCAAGCACACCTGGGCATCAGCCCACAGCTGTCCCCTGAGCTTGCTCCCGCCCCACGCCACACTCCTGGCACAGCCGGCAGCATCCAGCCGGACTCAGGTGTCAAACATCTCTGCCTCCTTCTCCTTCCAGAAGGAGAAGCTGCGGTCAATGAAGCGGCAAACGTCTTCCTCACTGAATTCGCCCAGCTCCGGCACTGGCACTGCTGCCCCCTGCCCTTCGGGGGCCATGGTGGGGGGCTCTGGCAGGCTCTCTGCCACTGCCACGGGGTCATCCCCGAAAAACTCCTGCACGAGGTCCTCAAAGCCGTCAAGCCAGTGGCGGTGGCCAGCCTCAACCTGTTCCAGCACAGCGCGGTGGAAACGGCGGACACGGTGCCAGCTGTGGCTGCCCAGGCGGTCGAACATCTCGTAGCAGAGGAGGTGGCGGAAGCGCCGCTCCTCAGGGCTGAGGGGCATCTCCAGCAGCTGGAAGTAGCCCAGCATGAAGAGGTCAAGCGGGAGGCTGTCGTGAGGCATGGGTGAGCCACCGACGTGGGGCAGGAAGTGTTGGGGCCAGTACAACACCATGGTGCGGCTCAGCCGCCGGATCTGACGCCCTGGCACCCGGCGGGCGACACTCCTCCAGCGGGCCAGCAGCCGCCCTGCCGCCGGCCGCCGCCTCCCTGGCCGCCGCGGCCGCTCCTCGCCAGGCACCGCCACAAGTGCCCGCTTCTTCCAGTGCTCCAGGAAGAGGAAGACGGCGCGCTCCTTGCACCCCTTGGTGCGTTCACGTGGGCTGCTCGGCTCTGGCATCGCTGGCCTGCTCCGCCGCAGTGCCCCATCCCCGTACTCCTCCTCCAGGATGGGCCGGCGGGTGCTGCCAGGGGGCTGCGCCCGCTTGCGCTTGGTGACCCTGGGGGGAGGTGCAGGGGGCCCTCCTGGCCCCTCGTAGTTGGCCTTGAGGCTGCGGACGGAGACACCGCAGCCCAGGATCTCGCGCCGGGCGTCGTGCTGGGCGCCAGGGCTGCCCACTGCTCCCCCCGCCCCAGGGCCCTCCTGGCCCCTCAGGGTGGCTGGTGGTGCAGCCACGCTTCTCGGCAGTGTGGGGGACTGGCTGCTGCGGGCAGGTGCGTCCTCGTGGGCGAGGGCAAAGCGCTGGGGTGCCATGGGGGCAGACAGCGGCACAAGTGGTGGCAGCTCCTCCTCTGGCCCCACTGGAAGCAGCTGCCCTGGCTGCGCCTCGTGCATCACCCGCAGGCTCCCCAGCTGCCTCTCCAGGTGCTGCATGTCCTCCTCCCGCATCGGCTGCCCAGCGGGTCCCTGAATGCCCCCACGGGCAGGTGGCCCGCGCCGGCACAGGGGTGGCGAATGGCTCCCGGGCTGCGGCAGGAAAGAGGGCAAAGGGGCTCTTGAGGCTGTGCCGCACGCACCTCGTACCAATGCCGCCGTGTGTGGCACCCCCGGGGTGTGACGCCTCTGCATGCAGGTAGGGTGGTCCCCCAGTCCAACTGGGAGCCAGAGGCAATGCCACGCACGCCATCTCGCCAGGTCCTGAGCTGCTTGGGCCACGCCCGCGCCGCGCTCACTGCCGCAGCATGTGGGAAGCCCCCTACCTTGCGCCGCTGCTCCTCTTCCTCCTGCATGCGGAGCTGCAGCTTGCGCACCATCACCTGCCGCTTCCACTCGGGGATGGGCCGGCCCTGCTCGTCCTGGCTCGGCACCAGCGCCTCCACCTCCACTGCTGCCCCAGCGCCTGCTGCCGGCACCGGTGAGCTTCCATTCAGCACTGGCTCTGGAGAGCCCTCTGCCAGGCAGCGTGGTGGCCCAGCAGCCTCGGGGGTGGCCGGCGGGGTGGGCGTTCTGGTGGGTGACGGGGAGGACACTGGCGACTCTGCCTGTGGAAGGAGGGAGGGAGGGTGGTGGGCACTTGCTGTGCTGCGCCGCACCGCGCCACCAGCTCCCCTTGCCCCTGTCACCACCTACGTTGGCCCCTGCCTGGCCGCTGCCAGAGAAGACGGTGGTGAAGCCTTTGCTCTGTGGCGTTGGCTTGAGGCTCTTCCCAGCCTTTATCTCGGCCAGCAGCTCTGAGTTGTCTCCAGTGGGGGACATCATGTTGAAGGACTTGGTACCTGAGGGGAGGCAGGATGGGCAGTAAATATCCTGCCAGCACCAACTCCCTGCTCCCGTGAATCCCCCATCAGCTTTCAGGGCTTGGGGATGGAGGGGCGGCTGGCTGACTGCTCCCCCTGCCATCCAGGAGCCCCTGGAACCCCATTGAAGCAGCACCTCAACACCCAGCACACTGCGTCCACAGGAACAGCACATCACCCAACTCCTGGGTCCATCGAACCCCGGTGGAGCAACCCCCCACGACTCAACAGCCTGGCACCCCAGCTCCACAGATCCATGGGACCAGGCACTCCAATACCAGCTTACCGGGTCCACCGTACCCTGCTGGAGCAGCACCCCAGCACCCCAACACCCAGCTGCAAGGGCCCCAGCCCCAAATGCCACCCTCTGCCCCCGAAACACTAGGCTGCTACAGAAGTGTGCCTCTGGAGGAATGGCTCCATGGCCGGTGGCAGCTCCGGCACTGCAGGACGACCCCCACACTCCCCTGCAGCCCCCGGCAGCGATGCACCGACAGCCTGAGCCAGCCCCACTGCCAGCCCGGAGCCCAAAGGGCTGCTTGGCACCGGCACCCCGGGGATGCTTTTCCCACTGCTCGTGCCACCTGCCCCGCGAGCACCCACCGTCCGTGCCAGCCATGCGTGAGTCCCTAACGGCCCATGGTACCGTGCCAAGGCAGAGTCCCCTCCCCGCGGCCGGCGCCCGCAGCTCGCCCCGCTCGGCTGCGCCACGCCGGGGCCAGAGGGCTGCGGGTGCTGAGGGCCCAGCGGGACGCGCGCGCTGCCATCCAGCGCTGGCTGAGACCCTCCGGTCCCGGGAGCCGGCGCTAATAAAGCGGGCGCCGAGCAGCGGCCAAGCCCGCCGGCTGCAGTCAGCGGCGGGGGAGCGGCCGGTGCGCTCACGTGGCGGGGTCACGCCGGCCGGCTGAGCGCGAACAAAGGCCCTCTGTGTGCGGGGCCGCGGGGCCGTGGGGCCCGGCTGCCTGCCCAGTCCTGCCGGCCCTGCCTGGCGGCTTCGGTAGCCCCGCGCCAGCGCTTGGCTTCCCGCGTGGCACCGCCGGTTGGCGACGCGCACCGAGGGCTCGGCGGCAGGAGCGCCGCGGGCAGGCGACAGCCACAGCAGCCGTCGATGCCCCGTGGCTGCAGCACAGGACGGTGCCGGGATGGGCCCCTCCGCCTGTGCCCCGCGCCAGGGCACCCCCTGAGCAGGGAGGAGCGTAGGGCCGCGGTACTTACTCTTCATCTGCCTGAGCGCCTTTCCTCCTAGGGAGAGAAGCAGAGAGGCGGCGCAGGGCGCGCGGCAGAGGAAGGATTTGGCCACCGCGAGACAAGAGAGAAGAGAAGCGGCCAGCAGTGAGAGCAGGCAGGGGCGAGCGGGCGTGGGGGCCCCCGCGCCGACACCGGAGGAGAGAAGGACAGAGAGGCTGTCAGGAGCCGCGCGGCCGAAGTGCCGCGGGAGAAGACGAGCCAAGGCGGCCAATGCCACAGTGCAGCCAATGCGACAGTGCCAAGGATCACTCCCCGTGCCCACCCGCCATCCTGCCACTTACTTCCCGTAGAGGAGGAGGAGCGGCGGGGGCCGACGGGAGTCTCGGCCAGTGGGGGCGGCGGTGGGGGTGTCGGGCAGGCGGTGTCGGGCAGTGGCGGGGGCGGAGGCGGGGGCGGCAGCTCGGCACCAGGCTTGCTCTCCCCGTTGCTCATGGTGTCCGCCGAGATGGGTGATACCTGGAAGAGAGCATGGACAGGTGTCGCTGGGTGCCGGTGCCGCTGAGCTGTGCACAGGCTCACGGAGCGGGGCTCACCTCCTCGGTGTGCGCCATTCGCTGGGGGCCTGGCTGCTCGGCCACAACGTGCCCCAGGTGCTTGTAATAGTCACCGGTGCTCGGCTGCTTGCCGAAATTCCTCGACCGCCTGCTGGAGTCGGCCCGGCGCAGGCCCTCAGGACTGCTGTCACGCGATGCCAGCTGCAATGGGGAGCACACCTCAGCACCGCCGTGCCGGCTGTGACCGGGGGGAAGGCTGTGGTGGAGCGCGCCGTGCCAGTGGTTTGCCTTGGGGCAGATGCAGAGCTGGGGGGTCGACAGATGCATGCCCTGGGGTCTGCTCGGCAAACCAGGGGCTACGTGCAATGGTGGCAGCTTGCGGCATCAGTGCCTGGCACTGTGACCCCAGGATCCTGGCCAAACCTCCCCCGGGATAACCCCCTGGGAACAGGAGTGCCGAGCCCCAGCCCCGAGGATTACCGGAAGCTTATCCCGCGCGGGGCTGGGGCCCGGTTCCAAACCTCCCTCTGAACAGCGCTCTCAGGCAGCGCAGCCTCAGCTCACCCCGGAGCATTCCACAGCGGCTTTGCGGGTCGTGCTGCCGAGTGCCGCGCTGCAGGGGGCTGTGCCTGTTCCCTGTGCCACAGCGGCACAGCCCTGCTCCTCTTGCTGGGGGCCCTGCTATTTGCATTTCCCTGTGAGCCACCTCCACCCATGGCATTTTCATGGTGAGCCCGGGTGCTCGCTGCCGCCGGCAGCCCCAACTAAATCAACAAACACCAGCTTGGTGCATCCTGCTCCGGCTGCCATGGGCGCTGTGCCAAGCCTGGCTCCCGCTCCGACAGTCCCAGCCCTGATCTGGCGTAAGGGTCCGTGCCACTGAGCCCCATTACATGCCATTACACCACTCTGGCACCGCTCTGGCACACGCCTGCACTTCCCCAGAACAACCCGTTACGCTGGTAAGCACTAAAGAGCCAAGGCCGTGCACAACGAGCACTATGGAGTTCCGAGCCCACCACACGCCTGTCACACACTGCCCTGCAGAGCCCCCCACCCCATGTACCCTGCCCCACACAGCACAGGCCTCTGCCAGTGCCCTGGCCATGGCCATGCACTGGAATATTGTCCCCGGTGGGGTGGCGAGAGCCATGGTAGGGGGTCAAGGCAGCCCTGAACCTACTGCATCCCTATGCCCCCCCCAGCCCGCCATGGAGGGCTGCACCCCTCTTACCTGTGCACGCCTGGCTGAGCCCTCTCAGCTCCTGGCAGCGCTGGCTGTGCCACCCGACACCTGTGGCGCGGGCGACACCGGAGCTGGCTGCTCGGGTTACCGCCTGCACGGCTGCCCACGCCCAGCTCGGCATGGTGCCGGTGGCATCGCTGCCCGGGGCCGCATGGGCGCGGCTGCCATGGCATGGTGCTACCGGGTGCCCCAGCCGGTGCAGCAGTGGAGTTGGCCCGCCCAGTGCCAAGGAGCCACCAGAGCATCACTGGCCCCAGCTTGCTGTATTTTCGCGGCTGGTTGCACCCCAGCCCCTCCAGTGCGTGCCAGCATTGCAGACATGTGGCCTCCAGCTGGGACTGTCCCCGCTCAGTGCAGGCAACAGGATACGGGTGCCTGGTGGCATGTTCCCCCCACTTGGCATGTCCCCTGAGCTGTGTGTGGGGGGCATGGTGCAGAGGACATGGTGCATGGGGCCGTACCTCTCGGCGCAGCGCCTGGCTCTCCACGTGCCGCAGGTTGTTCTTGGCCCGCACGTAGATGTCAGCGGTGTGGGGGGCAGCGGGGGGCGCGGGTGCA
>WBMZ01017059.1:0-13484 GCA_013400975.1 Atrichornis clamosus | reverse complement strand
CCCCCGCAGCCGCCCGGCCCCGCCCCGGAGCCCGGCACGGGCAGCGGAGGCGGGACCGGCCCGGCGCGGTGCCCGCGGAGTGCGGGATGCGGGGCTCGGCATCCCCGCGGGCCTTGGGATAACGGGTCCCCCAGCAGAGGCTGGCACTGAGCGGGCAGAGGGGACCCTCGCGTCTTAAAGCGCCGGCTGTGGCACACGAACAAGCCCAGGCTCAGCCGGAGGGTCTGCCATCCTCCCTGCCCTGCGCTCCTGACACGCTCGGCTTGCATCCCACTCGCCAGCGAGGGCCCAAACCCCGAGGCTGCCCCGGCAGCACCTCCCTCCTGATGCCGGTGTGCCGGGGATGCACCGGAGGGCAGTGCCGGGGCCACGGAGCTGCAGGAGCACGTTTTCCATGTGCTCCGTCTGCACATGGACGGTGCACACGGTGCTCCGTACCCGTCCGAGCGGAGCAGGCTGGATCCTGCCCGGCTCATGCATCAGCAAGGGCATTTCAAGCTTTCGCTTGTGCTTTCTGCCCTGGGCAAAACAAGGTGCCTGACAGCAAGCAGCTTGTGCCAAGGGCATCCCACGGGAGCCTGCTGCTGCTCAGGTGACAGAGGATAGCAAAGGCTGAGCAAAAACTCCAGAACAGGTTGGACATGTAATTACAGCCCCAGAGCCTGCTCTAGCCCAGGGCTGGCTCCTTACCAAGGGACAGAATTTTGTTTGAGAATCCATCACTTGAACTTTGTCTCGGGGAAAGAGAACACAGCACAGGCCCTCTCCTTTTCCCAGACTTCCCGCCTGGAGGAGCACGTACAACCCTGAAGCTCAGGCGTGAATATGTGGGGTGGGCACAGACAAAAATTACCATTGCTCAGCTCACCTGAGTCCTCGCAACGGGTAGGATCGACCCACCAGGATGGGGAGACGACGTTCCCAAGCAGCTTAAGACACAGCACACAAATACCTTTGCAGCAGGCCTCAGGTTTTAACAAGCTCTTACTTAACCAGCCTGATTTCCCCAGGGCTGTGGGCGACAAGAAATCTGCCGTGCACACAGCAGGGCTCCAAGGCAGGTCAGCACTGCTCCCAAACCCCTCCCTGCTTGCAGGAGTTCTGGAATATCAAATGCTCTGCCCCAAGCTCCGACGCTTTTCTGCAGATGGTGGTGCCTGTGGTTTGAGAACTCCCCACTCTCCCTGTTGCTGCCGAGAAAAACCAGCAGAGCCAGGAATTGCCTAACGCAGCAGCAGGATTTCCTGCTCTGGGGTGGTTACACCAAGCAATGCCATCACTGAGCAATGCCTGTGCACTTCAGGCAGAATGAGGAAAAGCCCCTACAATGGGACATCCCCTCTGCATCACATCTGACTTTGCTGGCAGATCTTCAGCACAGAAATATTGATGTCACCCCATAAAGGCTGTTTGTAAATGCTCTTATGCAAATGCTTTTTTTTTCCCAGGGAGAAGTGCCCGGGGGCATTCAGAGCTCTGGGAGGACAAGGCCCACCCACACGGCGCCAACTGTCACGGCAAAACCAGGAACGGCGGCCCAGCTATTTCTGCAGATAACGCAGGGAGAATGAAGTCTGTGACAAACACACCCCTACAGAGAAAGCCTCTTCTTTTCTCTCCCCAATCCCTGAAATCACAGCCTGCCTGTGGATAGCACCAGTGTGAATGCACCCTGTAAATTAACCACCCTTAATTGCAGTGCTGCACAGCTGGCTGGCTGCAGCACAGCACACACAGGGGCCAACGGGCAGCAAAGCCGGGCTGGGAGAGAGCACAAGGGCAAAAATAAAACCAGGTGTCCAGATTTCAGCTGTTGCAGAGCTCTGTGGCATGAACCAGCACCAAAGGCTGGCAGAAAGAATTTCTCTACAGTGGTCCAGGAACAGACGCAGGAGCAGGGGTGGAAATACCAAAAAATTGACACACCTGGGCAGGTTATCAGTGCAGGAATTCTTGACAACACCCCTGTGTGAGGAAAGACAACACTCACACGTGTGTGTGCATTTCTGGGAGTTCACCTAAAGCATTTTTTAATATGGTGGTGCGCCAAGTACTACCATGGACTTTTCACAGGCAGCGGGATCAGGAATAGCTGGCTGGAGTTGGAACGAGCAGCAGTCTGGGGCAGGGGAAAAGGAAAGAGAAGTCACTGCAATTCTTTTGTTTTATTAGCACATGGACAGTATCTGGACAGCTAAAGGAAATCAGCCCTCTCCAACATTAACTCAAATGTTGTTGTCAATTACTTGCACTGCTCCCACACATCTGCCTTTCATACAGCCAGAACCTTTGGGTCAACAAAGAGCACAGAAACACACACAACAAAATTACAATATATACATGCTTCCCCCCCAGCTAAATGGACTTGGATTTTTGGAGATTGGCAACGTTTTGTTCATTTGACTTTGCAAGCAATACCAAAACATCTCAAGTTTTAAAATAAAAAAATACTACAATATTCACAATATAAAACTTAAATACCTTTTTTTTTTTTAATTAAGGGACTGCTAATAGCTATTGACTGATCACAGCTCTTCCAAGAGAAGCTCTGCTGCTGAAGCACTGAGAAATTAAGGTTCACAAAGCAACATTCACGTTCTGCACTGCTCCTGGTCAGTTATTGCCATGCTCATGACAGTGCCACGGTCCAGGTGTGGGAATGACTAAGAGGTACAGGACACTTCCTCTCCTCTTCTATTCCCCCCCACCTGATGTATTCCTGTGTTTTATTAAACAGTCACTGGATGAAGTGACTGCAGGGAAGCAGCTCATGCTCAGTCCCCTCCCTGCTGAGTGTGCAGGAGTTACACAAACAGGGCAGAAAAGGCAGCAAGAACCTACAAAGCAGAAATCCAATCTGCCCTTCCACAATCTCATCCATGACAAAAGAGATCATTAAGTGTGCTTGAAAGGCAAGAGAATCAAATTTTGCCTAGGAAATCTGGATTCTGTGCTGGAATCCACGTTTGGTTATTTAGTTTTCACTTCACCTTTCAAAGGAAGCAGAAATTAGGACAAAAACCAGCTACAGGATTTATCTCTTTGGTAACATCTGTGAAAGAGTCCCTCAGCGTTGGATACATTTCACAGGAATCATAAAAGCCTGACAGGATCCTGCAGAAGTTTTGTAGGTTTGACTGGGAAAAGAGCTTGCCCAAAATTAAACAGGGCCTCTGTGAGGGTGAGAAAAGACTGCAGAGGAACTGGATCCCTCAGATTCCTGCTGTAGCCACACAACAGTGCCTCAGTGAAAGCAGATCCCCGCGAGACAAGCTGCATAAATAATCTCCTAGTGCAGACAGAAGGTCTGGAGTGCATTTGAGGGTGTTTCTTTAAGGCAGAAATGGGTGAGTACTGGCTGAGGGTTGGCACGCAGCCCCAGGCTGGACTGAGTGCCCGTAACACTTTCACAGTCAAGTGGCTCCACGGGTGACTTTCAAGAGGCCTTGGATCCCATCACTTCTGGTCACACACTCCTTCTAAACCTGGCCCAGGTAAGCTGCAGCCTTTCTATGACAGAAAACCCCCTGTTGTGGAAAACGCCTTTGCTTCCGTTTGGTTCCCTGCAACTAAAGTTTCACACTCAAAATTAATTTCCATCACCAGCCCTGCCCTCACACTGCAAGGCTCAGCTGACACAGCAGGGGCAGCACAGACCCCACTGCTCCTTCCAGCTGAGGACAAGTTTACCTCAGAACAGGCTGCAAGGAGGAACAGCAAGATCTGTATTGCCACATTGCACATTTTACCTGTTCTTCTCTGGAGGAACAGCAAAACCATAGGAATAGGAAGTCCTGTTTATCTCCGCAACTTCCAGAAACATGATCATGAAGAGCACTGAACAAGAGGTTTGTCCATGAGCTAAGGCTGCCAGGAAAGCTCTGAAACCTCCAGTCCCTGCCTCAGAACCTGCTACAGAGAGGCAGAAAGCCACACTCCAAAAAGGATCCACTACAGACTCACACCACAGCTGTCACTAAAACATGCATGGAGCACGTTAGAAATCTGCATCTTCCTTACATTTCTGGAATAACAACCCGCTCCCCAGGTAAAAAACTGCCAATATTTGCTATTAAAGGCTGTAATAATCTTGAAGTCCACCACAAAAGGGTTTTGCAAATGAAGCCTGCAAAGGAATGGGAGAAGAATAAATTTTCTTCCAAACATCCAGCATCAGTTAAGCAGTTTTGGAAGTGGATTTGTCAGGTTATGGATCCAACTCCAGAAAGTAAAAAGGAAGGAATCAACAAATCAGTAAGAAACAACCTGAAAAACAACTATTCCTGGTTTTGTGTGGTGCAGACCACAGGCTGGCTTATCAATTCTTCTCTCAATTGACTGCTTGCTGCTCTGCAAAGGGTTACATTCTGATCTTCCTCAGTGACTGCATCCTTTCAGCTGAGATAAATGAACTCCCAGGCAATAGGGCCAGTGGGAAATACATATGTGCTGTGACAACAACATGCCTCCAACCAGGAGGACAGCTCGAGGTCAGCTTTCCCTTCCTCAGCCTTCTGCTTCTCTTGCTGTCTTGTCACTGCTGCTTCAATTGGTTCAAGGGCACTTGAGACTTTTTAGCAAAGAAGATTTTTCTCCTTGCATCCAAACCCGAAAGGTTTAATATTTACTATCACCACGTAGAAGTGGCATCTGAATGTGAACTGGAAGTTGGTGTAATCTGAGGATCACTACTGGAGAGCTGAGGAAATAGAACAGGCCAGATTTCCTGCTTAAGGGCACATCTCCATTTTGCCAGCAGCTGCAACAAAGAGCACACAGTTTATCATGCTTGAAAGCTGCACAGATACCCACCAGGGAAGAGAAATGACTCTTCTCTAAAATATATATTTTGGTTGGAGATTAAGAGATTTGAGGACAGTTTTCTGGCTCGACCACAAATCACTATTCCCTGTTTTACCTTCGGGAACAAGGAGGCAAGCTGGAATTTCACCTGGAGAAGAAAAGCTAACATTAGTCTGACCTAACAACTGAATCCTTTTTAAACCCTCATCTCTATTGAACTCTAGAACGACAGAGATTCATAAATTCAGGATTGTTTTCCTGAAGCAACATAAGAAAAAGCTGCCCCTAAACGTCATTTCAAGTGATCATCTTCATCCCCATCCAAGGGGTCTGGGGACAAGGGAAGACATCAAAACCAGGTGATAATAATACTCATCCCTTTGGACTTTTCCAAGTGCTTTGCAAAGGAAAAGCCTCACCACATCCCTGTGAGGTAGGTCAGTAAGCATTATTATAGTCCCTTAATACAGCTATGGAAACTGAGGCAGAGAGGTTCCTTTCCTGAAGGCCACTGCAGGAGTCTCCCTCAGAGACGGAGCAGAGAGACAAGAAGAGAATTTCCCTTTCTCTCCCACATCTCCCCTCTTCCCCATAGAAACCTTAACGGAGAAATAAGCAGAGAAAGGGGCTACAGCGCCACAAATTTCTGACAAATAGCAGGACTCCTACGACCACCCCACGGCCTCCGAGAAGGATCATTAAATACACGAGTACCTTAGAACGAACGGCGAAACGCCCGAGCAGCCGTCACACCATACAAACCCGGCTCAATAAATAAGTAAATACATGCAGTTGCAGCTGTCACTGGGGGGTCCCCAGCGCAGGAAGGTCCCAGACGGCGCAGGCAAAGCCACGTCACTCCTGTGACTCCACGGCCACGCCGACCAGCGCGTGCCTGATGGTCCGGCCGTGCAGTTTGTAGCCGTCCTGAGTGACCAGCGCCACCGTGCCCGGCTGCAGCCCCTCGGCCGGCACGTGGCAGATGATCTCGTGGTCGTAGGGGTCGTACCTGCCACCCACGGGGTTCATCTTCTGCAGGCCGTGCTTGGCAAAGACGCTCTGCAGCTTGGCCTCGAGGAGGGAGAGGCCCTCGTAGATCTTCTGCAGGGCCGGGCTGGGGTCGCTGGGCTCCGCCTCGCCCGCCGCGCTCTCGGCCGTCTTCTCCAGGATGTCTGCGACCTCCACCAGGTCCCTGCAGAAGCTCTGGATCCCTGCAAGGAGCAAACCGAGGATAGTCTACAGAACAGACACAGCCACAGCACCAGCGACGGGCACAGCAGTTCGAAAGCGCCCAAAAAGCTGCCCGTGGATTTGAAATGTTAATTTAGCGAGAGCAGTCGGTGTCTTCTGATTCCTGCGACCAAAGGTTTAGCATGAATAGGAATCTGAAGACTGCCCAGATCAAGATACATGCAGGAAATGCACATCTGTGCACATCAGAGATCTCACACAAACACCTACATGTTGATTTGTATAGGTATATACGTGTCTGGCATTCCTGACAAAGCAGAACATTAATATTTCACTCCAGATAGTTTCTTGCAACTGAAATTTGTCATTTAGGACACCCTCTGCTCTAGTCCCCCTGACATAAATGCTCTGCCAAGCAGCTCACACAAATGCCCATTCCACAGGGAACAACCACAGTGGGGGGAAGCAAAACCAATACGTAACTATTCAAAAGTTCAAAATCCCCAATTTATTCGTAGGTTAAAACCACGTGTGGAAGGACTGGACCAAAATGGTCCTTGAGTTGGTCACGAAAAGCTACGCAGTTTTTGTCATTAGCAGAAAGGGGTTAGATTGGCTCCATTTCCAGAAGTGGTTTATTACAGAGTGCAGAAATTCCAGGAGAAGCTGCCTCCCTCAGTTAGAGAAATGTTGTAACTCCCTTACTGGAATGACACTTTAGGGAAACAGGGAGAATGAAGCAACAGCTCGGTGCTGTCTCCAGTGAACTGTGAACTCCTGTGAACAGGCACATAACAAAGGAAAAGGAAGGAGATGCAACAAAGGAGCAGGCACAGCAATTACCAACCATTTCAGGGAGTCCCAGAGTCATTCAGGCTGGTAAAGACCCCTCAGATCATCAAGTCAGCACTGCCAAGGCACCACAGAATCGGGTCACCAAGTCTTTTAAACACCTCCAGGCATGGTGACCCCACCATTTCCCTGGGCAGCCTCTGCCAGTGCTTGGCAACGCTCTCAGTGAAGAAATTTCTCTAAAATCCAATCTAAACCTCCCCTGGCACAACTTGAGGCTGTTTCTTCTTGTCTTATCGCTTGTTAGTTGGGAAAAGAGACCAAATCCAGCTTGCTGCAGCCTCCTTTCAGATTTTCCTCTTGTCTACAGATCCCCAAGTCTCACTCTGAGCAACTTCTAACAAAAAACATTTTTTTCCCTTCATATATGAGGTATACGACATATAAAATTCAAAGAGCTCAAAAAACTCTCTCAAAATCAATCATCCCATTTTTGATTATCCCAGAACCCAACAGCACAGTGGGTACAAGGCAAGAAAATACAGCAGCTCTGATTTAAAGGCTATTAAAATTAACTAGCAATAAACCTCCCAAAATTCATGCATCATGGAGAAAAACAGTTTCTTGTTCTCAGAGATGGCTCTGACCCAGTGCAATGCTTGAACAGCAGTTTCTTCCCCCTCCACCTGCCTCTGTTGCCAAAGCTACAAATCCAGCTCATTTCACTGATGTTAAACTATTTCTTTTAGAAGTTTTAAACATCAAATATAAGGCTTGACAACCATTGCTCCAGGCAGCATCTCCCTCCTGAAAGCTGAGAGGCTGTTGTTAATACAGTGAAGGAGATCCCAACCTGATGACACAGCTGAGTGTGAAACACCCCCTGCCAGAGCCAGTCCTCAGCACACAGCAGAGCCTGTATTTTCAACCACGTCAGCAGAACTACACTCAGCAGCACTGGGACTGTGTTTTTAATAAAAAATAGTCACAGTTCTGTGATTCTGTAGAAACAGTCACTGGGGTAAGCCTGACAGGACAGGACACAGCTGGACACACAGAAAGAACAGCAAATCAGCCCAGACCAAAAGTTCAGGCCAAACATCACGCCAGACTTTACAATCAATGAGGGAGGGCAGGCCTGGGGGAGAGAAAAGCTGTTGCTCAGCATTCTATGCTCGGGCAGGCAGGCCAGTGCAGTAAACACAGCCCTTCTGCTTACCAAAGAGCTTGGCATCTTCCACAAATTTCTGTGTTCTCCTCCGGACGTTCTCGGAATCTGCCAAAGCTTTCCGGTACCGCTCCTGTAACCACAGCAAGGGCACACATCACACCGGGGAAAAAACCCCAGCTCCTGACACCTGGGAACCCCTCAGAAGTGCCTTAAAAACAGGAGGTTGTGCTGGGCTCCTGCATTTTCACTGCGTACACAGCCAAGTCCTTCTCTATGGATTAACCAAAAACGGCAACTCCCTCGGAAGAGCCGAGCGAAGGCCAGAAACACCCCGGGCACTGAGTGACTGAATCCAGCTGAACACCAACTGCTGCTGAGATACTCCTTTCTGCAGCAGGCACATCTGGGACCAGATGATTTATCCCTCAGTGCAGGATTCTCAGGGTGATTATCCCCAGAATCACCCAGTGCAGTGGTATTTAATCCCCTCCTCAGCCACGTGTGCTCTTCGATATTATAACAGGATCCCCACCACTTCCACCACACCACTGTCACTAAAAAGGACTTTCCTCCTTGGATAATCTGAATCCAGTGTGACATAAAGCTATTAAAGAGTGTCCAAAGGAGGGACGTGAAGATGGTGAAGGGCCTGGAGGGGAAAATGAGGAGCGACTGGGGGCCCTGGGTTTGTTCTGCCTGAGAAGAGGAGCCTGAGCGGAGACTGATCAGGGTCTGCAGCTTCCCCATGAGGGGCAGCTCCAATCTCTGCTGTCTGTGAGCAGGGAGAGGAGCCAGGGAAGGGCTGGAGCTGTGCCAGGGGAGGTTTGGGTTGGATATCAGGAGAAGGTTCTTCCCCCAGAGGGTGCTGGGCACTGACCAGGCTCCCCAGGGAATGGGCACGGCCCCAAGGCTGCCAGAGCGCCAGGAGCCTTTGGACAACGCTCCCAGGGATGCACAGGGTGGGATTGTTGGGGTGTCTGAGCAGGGCCAGGAGCTGGACAGGGTGATCCCTGTGGGAATCCAGGGTATTCCATGATTCTGTGGCAGTGAGTGATGCTCATCAGCACAAAGAACTGGCCAGCTCCAACACTCAGCTCCGCCTGCCAGGATCACCCTGCCAGTGTCCTGCTGCTGGTACTGCTGACAGGTGGTGTTTTTGGGGAAGGCAGAGTGGAATTTCACCCTCTCACACTGAGGGCACAGCTGCTCTGGAGGCTGCCACAGCACAGCAGAACTCTGTGTGCGTGTGACAGCATTTATGGAAAAATCCAGCAAACACAGTCCAAGTCAAGGGGACTGAAGCAAAGGCACGACGATGCCCCCAGCACACTCACGGTTAAATCTCGGACTTGTTCTTCCAATTTGATGGCTTTGTGCTCCAAGGCACAGTCAGGAAGGGGGTGCTTGGGCTCGTCACTGGGATCTTCTGGGCCACACTCGTCTCCTGTACTTCTCTGCTGAGCTGCAGTGCTGAAAACACAGGGGGACCCTCTGAAATACAGACTAGGGACAAAGAAGGAGAGTTAAGGAACGTCAGGGTCAGTGAGCAGCCTGGCTTCTAAAAACTACTAAAAACGGGCTCTCTTAAAAAAGGTACATAAGATTCTAGACATAATTTTAGCTCTTTTCAGGAAATACAGATAATTAGTACTGAAACACAATCTTCCTCTGAGCAGGGCTTTCAACACCCACTTTGTGCAATGTTTTACACCCCTGAATGCAGTATTTTCCATACATTAAGTGCACATCTACCCAGTGAAAGGCCCAGAAAGCCCTGCACTGGCACCAACTCCACCCCTTGTGTTTATGCAGAACAATTCCACACTGCACAGAGACACTACTTTAGACCCCAGAATCGATACGGCTGAGTTCACATTACCAGGCCTGCACCATTAAGCATTCTCACCCTTTAGCAAGGCTGTACTGCTTGGGTACAATGTCACAGAAGTGCACAGAGATTGTTTTGGAGTCCCTCATGAGACCTCAGTGCTGCTCAGCAGTTTTGCTCCCTTTATTCCACTACTGGAGTTGAGCAGAATTAAATATCAAGGAGTCAAACCAGCTGAAAAATAACCCTACAAAAGAAGAAGACTTTTCTCTCTCTGTGTCCCTGAATAGGTCTGTTGACAGATCAGGTGAGTGCAAGTGCCAGTACCAAAGAGAAGCCAAATACATGAATACTGGTGAGATGTGGAGCAGGGAGGAGGTGTCCCTGGGGTGGTTCAGACTGGCTCAGCTCTAGAACCACAGCCCAGTTGAAGAGATCTGGATCTGCCCAAAGACCACCAGGCACCTCCTCCCACCCTGTGTTTAACAGCCCAGATGTTCCCTCATTTAAATCTTTAATCCCAGGTTGCTACATGTCCCACAACACTAATGACAAACTTCCTCTTCCCACCTGAGGACATTTGCATATGCATTTTTTATTAAGTTGATACTTAAAACATGATCTGTACATCAAACCATTCCTTTTCAACAAATTATATGCCAAATGCAAGCCTGAAAGTGCTTCTGCTATGTACACTTGCTCTAGAATAGGACTAATCTTTAAAGAACCAAGCAAGGGGGTGTCCCCCTCTTTTGAAAGGCTCCTTTCAAAAAGCTGCCCAGCCACTGTGGTTCTGGGTTCCAGGAAAAAAGCCCCCGCATTTCATCCCTACCTGCAGAGAGATCTGTTTGGGGCACGAGACCCTATTTTGAATGACTTTTAAGACTCCTGTCACATTCATTTTATTGACTGATTAACACAACACTTTCTCAAAGTTAAAGAACGACTAAACTGGAGGGGAAGACAGAGCAGGACCCCCTTCACCAGCCCTTCAAAACTCAGTCTGTGAAGCTTTCTTCCCACCTAAAAATGTCCATGGGAAGCACCAGCTACAGGCTTTGTCCTTTATCATCCCACATTTCCTTTTAAAGAGCTGCAGGGATGGAAATCAGCCGTGCTACGGATGAACCACAGAACCTGAAACGCAGCTGAGAAATCTTGCTGGGCCCCTCCGAGGTTCCGACTCCCGTGTTTTAAAAATAGGCTGTGCAGCTCAGGAAGCAAAAGTTGGTGAGCTACTTCCCTCTGCAAGTGGTAACAGTGCAGGCACGGGTGCGTTTTGGTGCATGGGAGAGGGGCGCGGAGGAGCCGGTCTCAGCTCCAGGGAGCTGCCTACGTGGAGCAGGGAGCTGCCGGCATGGACTCCTCTCTCTGCAGCCCCTGAAGCCAAGGCACCGAACACTCCCCCGTGCAGGGACATGCCCTGGGCATCACGTGCTGCTCAGACGAGCCCGCCTGAAAAGTTGTGGGCAAGAAACCAGAACCGCAGAGTGACTCCAAAGGGAATTCTGAACGCCTGTTACGCGGGATTGAAAATGCCGCTCAATTTACTTCTTCCTCCAGGATGAAAGAAATACTCCACAGCAAATGGCAAGCGCTATTTACAGGCTGTCCACTGACTGTGCTCCATCTTCTAAACGCTGTCTTGATCACAGCTGCCCTAAAAATAGGCAGAAATCCCACGGGAGGAAGTTGACACATCCCGAAGTGACAGACACGTGGAAGTCCCAGGGCGTGTGAAGGCGGTGAGACAAGTAAAGTTGGTGTTACAGAAAGATTTACAAAGTGATGCCACGGAAAGCCAAATAGATAAGGTGGAGCTGAGAAGTTGATTGCAGCCATATGGCTTAAGACGATTGTCCTTAAAGATTAAAATTTAAATGATGAGAGCAGGTCGCTGGTCAGAGACACAATGGTATCACCTCTTTCTGGAGCACAGGCACATATCCCTCCATCCCAAAGTGACAAGCAGCACCTTCTAACCCCAAGGGTCCTTCCCCACCTCTCCTGAAACACTCCCTCCTCCTCCCAAATCAGCATGACAAAGCACTCAAGTGCTGAGACACACAGAAACATCTGCGCTGGTGTTTCATCTCTGACGAGCTTGCTTTGAAAGGAAATCTAATTACTCCCAATTCCTTTGTGCTGTTTCATCAGGGAGTGATACCAGAGATTAACCCCCTCGAAGGAGGGGATTGTTTTGTTCTGCTTTGCACTGGGGTGGCCTCACCTCGAGTCCTGGGGGCAGTTTTGGGTGCCACGATACAAGGAAGATCTAAAGCTCTTAGAGAGCGTCCAAAGGAGGGACACGAAGATGGTGAAAGGTCTAGAGGGGCCATAGGAGGAGCCTGAGAGTGTTCCAGGAGCATTTGGACAATGCGCTCAGGCACAGGGGGGGATTGTTGGGGTGTCTGTGCAGGGCCAGGAGCTGAACTCATGATCCCTGTGGGTCCCTTCCAGCCCAGGATATTCTGTGATTCTATACAACTATGAGGATTCCTCCTCAGTGAAGCTGGAGAACGATCCTGTGCACTGCACCTCCACGCAGGATGGATGGCTGCACATGGGGCAGGAGGCTCCCAGATTAAGCCAGTCCAGGATAAGGATGGATGGGAGCCTGGGCCTTACCACCCCTGCCTTGCTCATGGAGCTGTTCCTGTTGATGGTGACCCAGGCTGAACACTTGTGTCCCAAGCAGAGTTTCACACCAATGGCAGGTCCTGGTGATCCTTCACAATGGAAGCCTGCGTAGCTCCATCACTTACCTATTTCACACTCATTCCATCTTTTTTAAGGGGGCAAAGCAGTTTTCGTACATATAAAGGCACATGAAAGAGGAAGAATTTCCTGAAATGCATCTTTACATTTAGTCCTAAACACAGCAGCTTCTGTTACGTGCTGGAAAATTATTACATTACATTTAAATAGTCTTTTGATGCTGATTCTTTTCTAGACAAATAAAATTAACGTGCATTTTGACTTTTTTTCTTTTCACCGCTCCACATTTCACTCAAATAACCAAAGCACCTTTATGGATTTCCCTTTTATAAGCCATATTCCATGTTGTCCAAAAACATGAGTGGCCACTGTTTTTCTGTCTATATATTGACACAATTAAATGGATTCTCTTGCTGTGACCACCCAAGCAAAGCTGATAGCACATGTGCTGCCTCACCACCAAAGACAAAACCCGAGGAGCACATTAAACATGTCCTTAATGAATAAATGGTTCAGATGGGCGAGACACAGAACCCACCCACAGCAGCAGGAAACCACCTCCCAGCATGACTTAGCCAGCGCGGAAACGCTTTTCCTTAAAAATCAAAACCAATTTACGCTCCAAATAAAAAAAAAAAATCACTTTTCCGAGAAAAGAGCTTAGATATCGGTGGTTATTTCCGCTCTAGGCCCTCCTGAGGAGCCGGGGGTCGGCAACGCGTGGTTTTGGGTGGTGAGATGGGGACCTGCGGGGGATGATGCCCGACCGGCGGGGTCGGGGTGTGGGTGGGGGTCCAGGTCCGAGTCCGGGTCCAGATTCGGGTCTGGGTCTGGGGTCCGGATCTAGGTCTGGGTTCAGGCTCCAGATCTGGGTCTGGGTCCGGATCTGGGTCCGGCTCCGCTCCCGCTGCCGGCGCGGCGCCCGCCGGGCCCGGCCCCGCGGCGCTGCCACGTCTGTCCCCGACCCCCCCGCGGGATCGG